>PVJA010003901.1:0-47858 GCA_004027025.1 Myocastor coypus | reverse complement strand
AAAATAAGATAGGGAGTTCATATCATTTACACAGTAAAGGATAAAGCTAGAGGTTGAACCCAGAGCCCATACTCATAACTATTTCTTGGTGTACGCTGTTCAACACAGTGTGGCTTGCCTCTTATGTGCCTTTCCTGATGAACCTACTTTGCAAGTCAACTGGGACCCCTAGTACTTCAAACTATCAGTTCTTTCAGTGGATATCTCTGGCAGCTGGGGAAATAAGAAACTAGCCTTTATGGTCTGCTGTATAAATTGGATTCATTCTTATTTGTCTCAAGATTACTCTTTAAACGGTTCTTTTGCATAAGCATATACTTAAGGTTGAGTAGGAAAAAGAGACCTCTGAGAATCTTTTCAGATACTTGACTCTTCCACTCCTAATGGGGTGGTACTACCATAAAAATAGTTATCATTGCTGCATACTGATTCCATAAAAAGCACTGTACTGGCACTGTACCTGCACCCTCCCCTGTTATGGTTGGGGTCTAAAATATTCCCCAAAGGTTCACTGTGTTACAGATGTAGTTGCCTTCGGGAAGTGGTTGGGCTCTGTTCGTTCTCTTGTCCTTTCTGCTTCCTTCTCAGCTGTCACAAAGTAACCAGCTTTTCTCCTTTTCTATCATGATGTTTCTATCTTGCTACTGGTATAAATTGAACAGAACCAGCCAACCTTGGGTTCAAACTGAACTAAAATGAACCTTGTTTCTTTATGTTGTTATTCTCAGGTATTTTGTCACAGCAAAGGAAAGCTGTGACACCTCTCCCTAACTTTGATTTGCCTGATGTAAGTCCTTTTTTTCCATTTCAGAACAAAATATAGAAGAGCAGCTACTTAAAGTAGGAGATTTTTTTTTTAGCTCTCAGTTTAAGAAGTTTCTGTCCCTGGCTGCTAGCTTCAAGGCCAAAGCTTTAAAGTAAAAGGCTGTGATGAGACAAAGCGGCCCAGCTTAGGAACCCAGGAAGCAGAACACAGCTCAGTAAGAGACACATTTTTGTCACTGAGACATGCAGGTGAATAGATTTATTTTTCTTACATTTTCCATCTGTGGCCAAATGTCTCCAAGGCTGAAGTAAACTGGAAGAAAACTGTTTAAATCATGGTGGCCAGGAAGCCAAGGTAGAAGTGGGGTAGGGAGGACCTGGGATCCCAGGAATCCAGCTCACATTCGCAGTGATTTGCCTCTCACCAGCTTTCACTTCCTAACAGCAAGGCAGGTGCAGTACTCCCATGGTCCAATCACCCTCCATGCACATGAAAATTCTGGGGACTCTTCTCAATCTAGACCATAACATTCTGCAACTGTCTCACAAGTGATTCTGGTTCATCTCATGATTCAAAATGCATTTAGTGAATCTCTAAGAGGCATCAGAATTTTAGCAGTTCCAGCTTTGTTGAAAAGTCTGAGTCCAAAGTCTCTTCTGAGACTTGGGCAAATGCTTAGCTGTGAGGGCCTATAAAAATATAAAAGAAAGTTAAATATTTCTAACACACAGTGGCACAGGGTAAACATTTCTATTCCAAAAGGGAGAAATAGGGGCATAGAAAGAAACTGGACCAAAGCAAGACCGAAATCCAGCAGAGTGAACATTAAATCTTGAAGTTCCATATCCAGCGCCTGGGGCAAGCTGTGGAGATTTGAGAGCCACAAAGGCTTGGGTAGCTTCACTCCTGTGGCACTGCCACTTGTATTCCCCACGTCTCTGCTCACTACCTTCAGCTTTTCTTAGCAGGCATTCCATACTTCTGCCATCTTCAACTTCCTGGGGTCTCCACTGCACTTTCAGCTTCACCCTCACAGCATCACACACTGTGCTCTCAGGGACATACTGCCGGGACATACTGCCTGGCCACCCAGGCCTCTTTCCCAAATCTGGGAGAAAGCTTTCACCTCACAGCTCTTGCCTTCTGCATGCCTGAGAAACTAACATCACACGGATAATGGGCAGGTGTGTCCCAGCCCTCATCATGCACTCAGACCATGGCTGTGAGTACCTGGCTGGCTGAGCAGTGTGAAACAAATCCTGGGGTACAATTCCCTGAATAGCCCTTCTCAGACTCGGTGCCCCGTGACTTTCTTTTCAAAACAGTCTTTTAAAGGAGTTTGGAAAGGGTCTTGCTGATTCTTCTGATGCCTTCAATGTATTTGTGATGCTGGTTGACTATGTCAACTTGAGTAAGAAACACCTAATTAAGTTAGCTCAGCAGTTGTGTGTGGGAAAAACCCACCCTAAGGATGATTGATGCTCACCTAGAGGACACGAAAAGGAGACCTGGAAGGAAGGGTTGCTTCCATTTCTTTTGAAGACTCCAGTTTTCACCTCAGCCTTCCACCACAGACTCTTCCGTCTCCTGAGTCAGGTTCACAGGGATGCTATGGTGATCTCCAGGTCTTTGAATGGATCAGCTGGATCTCTGGAAGGCAGACAGAATTTTTGCAGTCTTCCACACCTGACTCTGGGTGGCCATTGTGAGCTAATCTTGTAAATTCTCATATATTTGCATATCTTGCATTAAATCTATTTCTCTAGTAAGCACTGACTGATGCAGCAGGTTTTCTGTTATCTGGATACAAAGTATTTGGCTCATTTTTAATGATAATCTTTTCAGCCACTGCCCTGTCATTTGGTCCAACTTGACTTCCTTTCTGGCAAAATGGAACACTTTTAACTGGATACTCTGCTTTTGACTTTCACTGTAAATGTGGCTGAAAGCAGCCAAAAACCTGAATATTGTACTGCTTTGAAATTTCTTTATCAAATTAATTAGTCTTTTGAGTCTTTTGCAAGTCTCAGTACATGGGCAAAATGTAGACTTTTTTTTGGTCAGAGCATAACACAAATGACCCTTAGCTCAACTGCTGATAGTGTCTTTGATGCAAACTGATATGTCCCGAATCTGCATTTTTATTAAAATTCTTTTGAGCTCAGAACAGAATTTCTAACCTAGGTCAGCTTAGATCATTCTAGAGCTTTCCTAGCAAACATGTTCAAACCTTGCCAAACTTGTGCACAACAGAGGCTTCTGAATTACATGTTTAGTTACAGTGATGGTAACAACCCAACTCCTGGTACCAAAGTCTATCTCAGTCACTTTCCTGTCATTCAGACACAATACCTGATACCTATGACTTAAAGAAGGAAAAGTTGTTTTGTCCATGGTTTGCTGGCTCCAAGGTAAAAATAGCATGGCAGAAGGTCACAGTGAGAGAAAGTTGCAAGGAAACAAAGAGAGGAAGGAAGAGCTTGGGACAGCAGTTCATCCCTTCAGGTCAAACTTCCATTGTCTCCCTCTTTACAGGCCCCATCTCTGAATGACAAGTCAGATGGGGTGTTCCCATAATCCTGTTGCCCTCCATACACATGAGAATTTCGGGAGACATTTGTCTTAGCCACTATTCTCTCATTGCTGGGACAAATACCTGGCACACAAGCTTAGGGAAGGAAAGGTTTATTTAGCTCACAGTTCCTGGAGGTTTCATAATTTAAAGCAGCCTGAATTACATAGCAAGACCTTGAAACTACACGACCAGGTCCAGGATGATTCACTCCATACCTCTGAGAGACCACTGCCTGGATGGGGGAGGGAGAACCTCTGACAGCTCATGCTGTCAGTTTAACAGTTGGCACCTCTCTTGGCCACGCCCCCTCAGACTCCTTTCTGGTCCTTCAGCCCTGCCCTGAAGTCACTCGCTTGACTGCCCCATGAGTTACATGAGGCTTTGGGGGCACAACTAGATAGAAACCTCAACAGCATTCTACATCTAAACTATAACGGAGAAGTTCATTTTATCTCACAGTTTGAGAGGGCTGAGTCCACAGCTGACTGGCTCAAGGTGGAAGGGCATGGTGGAGCAAAAGCTGTGTAGCTCCTGGCAGGCAGGTGGCAACACATAAGCAAAGAGTACCAGTGAGAATTGTGTACCCTTCAAAGAGACACCACCAGTCCTTTGTCCTCTAACCAGGCCTTAACTCCTAACAGCACATTCAGGTGTGAATATCAGTGCATTAAACCATGATGACTATATCTCCTGCACAATCCATTCACCTCTTCAGGCATTTTTCAACCGAGTCATGCTGGCAATTAAGCTTAATTGTCACAGGCAGGTATTCTTTTTTTTTTTTTTTTTTCCTGTCTTTTTGAGACAGGGTCTCAGTATGCAGTTCAGGCTGACCTTGAGCTCACCTTTGTAGCCCAGGCTGGTCTCGAACTCGAACTGATCCTCCTGCCTCAGCCTCCCAAGTGCTGGGATTACAGGTGTGTGCCATGACGCCTGGCATGTATTCTAATCCCAATTTTGATATGAAATAACCAAGATGCAAAGAGTCAAATAATTTGTTTGTTGAAGACAAAAGAAGCCATAATCTTTGGATTTTAACTTGGGTTAGCAAGACTCCAAGGCTGTTGCTCTTATAACCCCTGCTGTAGGCGTGTTAGCAGGTGGTAACATCTGTCTGGATCAGAATGTCTCAACTGGGACTCAATTTCTCAACTAAAATCAAGGAATTTGCAATGCTGTGTAATATATCAGCTGTGCGAGGTTGAACTGTATTTCTCATAATTTGCATTTTTATATGTGATGATAGAGGAACCACACAGACAATTCCTGGGAGATCTGGAGGACAGAGGGAAGCCACAGTCATCTTGGAGCTTACGTGGTGCTGCTGATCTGTTGTGCTTGATGCAAAGCACTGACTGAGTCTGCAATTGCTCTATTTTCCCTGTATCCTACTTCCTTATCTGTGATTCTTAGGCCAGATGCGTTTAGCGTTGTCATAAAGGGCCCTGCCTTTTTTTACAGCACCACGAGCAGCAATAGGTTTTCTTCTGTTCTTAGGTGATGCCAGCTTGTGTCTCTGCTTTCCAAGCTGTTCCTGTTAGCCTTTAAGTTCCTCTTCTTTTCCTGATTGGCTGTTCAAGGATAGCAGGCAATCACGTGTGGAGACAACCTTGTTGACACATCAACAACAGCGTGTAAGCAAGAAGACTGTGGCTTCTCTCTGTCCTCCAAATCTCCCAGGAATTGTCTGTGTGGTTCTTCTACCAGCACATATAAAAATGTAAATTATGGGAAATACAGTTCAACCTCACACAGCTGGTATACTACACAGCACTGCAAACTCCTTAATTTTAGCTGAGAAATCAAGTACCAGCTCCCACAAAGCCAATTTCCTGCCACAACCTCTACTGCATCTGCTCCTTTGCTGGAATCTCAGTTGATACCGTCTCTGAAGGGCGTGCCTCCCATCTCTGCATGGTTCATTCCTGAGCATCCAGACCACTACTTATGGTATCGGGCTTTACTTTCTGTAATGATGTGTTATTTGACTCTTGTCCATGAGATTAAACAAGGTCAGCCTTGTTGTCCATTATACAAAAGAGGAAACTGAGGAAGGTCCTTTTGATACAGTGTAAACATTGATCTCAGGTGAATGACCTCCAAATGATATAGGGAAAACTGATTTCCCAACCTGAAAAGAACCTGGGACCAGTTTGTGTTCTCTAAAACTGAAGAACGAATTTTAGGAAGAAATGGAGATTATGAGTAGAATAGATTTATTAAGGAAAAGAAAGCTCCTGCCCGAGAGAGGAATGGGAGGGGAGTCCTGAGTGAGTGGTCCCCAGGAGGCTGTCTCTTCCAGGGACTTTTATAGTGCAAAACCATACAATGGGGCAGGCCTAAAGTGGAAACCATAGAAACTCGCTTAGGTGGGAATGAAGTGGGACAAAAGTACGGTCAACCAATGAAGTTACAAGCTCCACTGCTCACGTAGAATTGATTAAAGCCAATGCCAAATGGGGAAGGGAGTCAGGTAGCAAGCAGGCTTGCGTAAGAAACAGGGTCTCTTCATGTTGGGGGTTGGGTTACTAACTCACATAGGCTCTTTTAAGGTGGTTGGTATCTATTTAGAATATCAATCCCTGATGCACATTCCTAGGGAAATGTGTTCGCTTCTTCTTTTATCTTGAGGTCCGGCCCACATCAGGGGTGTCTGCCTCTTGCAAAGTTGTAAAGTCGCCTTGTCTTCTGTCTTGTCTTCTTAGGGCCTGGCCCTGTCTGACTGCCTAGAATATTTCTAATTCCACTGCCTACAACAACTTTTAGGTTTGATGACTTGGCAGGACAGGATTAGGATCCAAACCACTGGATTTTAGGCATCCTCAGTTTATTCTGACATTCAATAGCATGACTTTCTAAGCTCATTTACATGTAAGTAGGCGCTGAACCATCAGGTTATACTTCTCTGTGTGTAGTTTGAGTTGAAGTTGCTTGGTGAAAGTGAAAGTAATGGAGTGTGATATTGCTTATCTTTCTCTTTGTATTCAAAAACACCTGCTGAAGACTTTCTTTAGTGCCTGCTTCAGGGTTCACTCATCATATGAGTTCCACTTGTTGTCTTCACGGTGCACTGTGCTACTCTCTGGCATAAGGGAGCCTCTCAGAGTGTTCATCGTACTGACTGTCATTCTGGAAGAAGCAGACCAGTGGGAAGAAAATCAATATGGCATCTTTGGGCACCTCATAATGCCATGTGGACATGTTTATATAAATTTAGCAACTTGGACTCTCAGCAGGGATGGAGAGGGCCTTGGGGATGGGGATGTAGTTCAAGGCAAAGATCCTGGGTTCAAGGTTCACTCTTCACACACACACACACACACACACACACACACACACACACACACCAGCCCTAACAAAAGCGAATGATCTAGGCACAAGAGCCTTCCCCTCCAGGGCCTGCAAATATCTTCCCTCTGCTCACTGCAAATCCTAACCTGTTTTGGGAGAAAGTGAACAGGGAAAGAATGGCTGAGGCCACGCTGAAGTTCTGGTGTCCCAAAGGTGGGAAGACAAGGAAAAGCATTTGAACAGCCCACGAGCTGAAGCCCATTCAATAGGGCATTCCCTGATAAGAGTCCTCCTGGAAGGTTTAAACATGGAAATGAAAGTGGCCCGAGGTCAGGACAGCTGTGAGTTTGATATGACCTACGGGACCCTTTAGGAATGACTGAACTTTCCCACCTTAGCACCAAATGTAAATGAACTGGAAAACAGGCTGAAGCAATGATTTTGTTTGTTTTGTGGGACCAGGGTTCAAACTCACGACCTTGTACTTGCCAGACAGGCACTTGTGTCGTGGAGCTATCTCCCAAGCCCCATGATTTTGAACGCTTCGGGGCTAGCTAATCTTCACCTCACAGGATCGACTTCCTGCCCCTTCCCCTGCCTTGTTTGTTTCAGCTGCTCTACTCTTGCTCAACTGTCTGGGGAGATTCAGGTTGTGCCACAGCACTGTAGTCATCAAGAGTGAGCCAGAGTCCAGCTTGAACAGCCTGGTCACCCTCAGTTGTTAAAAGGGACAGGTTCTCCTAGTGCCGTTGCACAGCTCATCTGCTTATGCTATTTCTCAACATCAAGTCACAACAGAAAAACAGAAATCCCCCTGCCTGACACAGGTAGGACTGCACACGCGAGAGCTGATGACTTAAGCAAAGATTTTCCACCTGGAGCCAAGGGATTAACAGAGTATCCCTCTGCACATAAAACCAGCATTTAAACCCTGGCTGGAGTGGGGCATGTCACCTGCAACTTCCAGATAACTGCATATTTTTCCCCAAAGTAAATTGCAAAACAATGACAGCAAACACTTCTAAATTAGCTTTTTTATTTCTCTCCTGGTGAGTAACCTTAGAGCCTCTCCTGTGTTTCTTGGATTGTTCTGTGTGGCAGGCCTCTCAGAGGGTCACCAGATTTAGTTCATGGCTGGCTCTCATGTGTCCTCCCACAGGTAGGGCAGTGAGAGGCATCCATCCCTGCAGCTGTCACATCACCATGAGGATCTAATGACACAAGTAGAAACAGAGGTTTTTTTTTTTTTTTTTTTCCCTTACTGTGGAATACCGGGAGAGTAGCTTTGAGGCAAATAAAATGAAAACTTGTTTTATGTTTTCTTGTTAAGTTGTTCTGTAACTTGATTCACAGTTCAGTATCAAAAATTGCTTTCTATTTAATTAGAGTTTTAAAAATACTAAGTGTATACTCCTTAAGGTATACATGTACACTTCATATACATATATATGCAAACACTCTTCTACCTTTTTTTTTTTTTTCCTAAGTATCTAAAGAATAATCATAGGTCTTGCTATAATTTGCCCTTACCACCCAGCAGAAAAGTTTAACCACAAGGCATAAAACATAGAGCTACATTAGTACGCTGAGCTGCATAAGGCTTAAATCAAGAGCTTCTATCATTGCCAGGTTTGCCAATAACCCACTGTGATTATGGAACATTGGATTATGTATACAACTACTTTCTCTTAGTTCAATGAGCAGAAATTTTTTTATACCAATAATGATTAGAAAAATTATCATGTCTACACCCGGTGCTCTATAACTACTAGGAGGACAACAATATGCATTATATCAAATGCTGGAAATGTACTACTAACATATTTTGAAACTGTCACATTATTATTTCTTTTAAATGCAATATAAAATCTCAAAAAAAAAAAAAAAACAGAATAATCAGCAAGCTATCTGAGTTGCATTACCTTCTGAGCTGTGACAGGCTTTTGTTGTTGTTGCTGTTGTTCCTGGGGATTGAAATGAGGACCTTGCACTTGCCAGGCAGGGGCTTATGCCCTAGCTCTATCCCTTGCCCTGTGACCTCTTTTAACCAACGTTCTTCCTCCTTTGGCTCTTGATAGCCACGTTCACCACAGCAGCTGTAGCAAGCGCAAAAAGGCATTCAGACCATAGCACTCTCCTGCTGTCACTGGGATGTCCCACCACTGTCCAATAGAATCCAAACGTCTCACCACGGTCTATACAGTCTGATGTGACCTGGTCTGTCTGCTCATTGTCCTTTCCATGCCATTGCTAAATTAATATCCTTCTGCCTCAGGATCTCTTTGGCATGTTCCTTGTCCCGCTTGAAGCTCTCTTTCCCCCCATCTCAATGTGGATAGCATTTTCTATTCACTCAGGTCTCCGTGCTCACATAGCTTCTAAGCTCCTTCCTCATCCTGGCCAGAGTATCTGGCCCACTTGTACTCTTCATCCTATTACTCCACATTATTACCTTTCTAGAAGTGGCTGTGGTCTGAAGTTACCTGCTAGGCATTTGCAAAGCTGTTTGTCGGGTGATGCCCCACCAGAACGCAAGCTCTGTGAGGGGATAGGCCTTATCCATCACTACACTTCACCGTGGCATCTAAAAACATACCGGTATATTCTTGGTGCGTAGAGAATTCTTTGGCAAATGGACAAATGAATGAATATTTTCTACTTTAAAGGTACTTTGTGTAAATTTGATGATTTGGCTCTGGCTTCTTTTTTTTTATTATTTTGTTTTGGAAAACTTTAATGCTAATTGCCAGCCCTGACTGGCATTTGAACATCATAGGAACTTTTAGTTGGAAATGTTGTTCATTTCTCATTCCAAACAGACATTCCCTTAGCAAGGAGTCATCTAGCACTGATTCAAGTATTTCCACTGTTGAAAAGATCACTCTTTATTTATGTAGCATGTTCTAATGTTAGACAACTCTATTGTGAGCCCTTAAAATAAACTAAAATTTTCTTCCTAGGACACTGAAGCTTAGGCTTCATTCTAAGGCCTTATGCTAGGTAAAGAAACCTTCCTTGTGCCCCACATAGAAGCCCCATCTGGATTCCATACTTGTCACCTAAATTTCTTCTGTGAGCAAGGCTATTTCTTACGGGACACATTAATGAGATCTTTTTTGTTGTAATTTAAAAAAAATATTTCATTGACTTTTATGATTTTCTATCTCTCTCTTCCTTCCCTTCTTCCCTCTTTTGTAGCCTCCCTCCTTCCTCTCCATTCCCGTCTGCTCTGTTCCTTTTCCCTGCCACTGCCTCTTATTTCTGTCTTTCTTCCTCTCCTTTTCTTCTCTTCCTTTCCTCCCTTCTTTCTGCTTCATTTATCCTGATTCCTTCCTCTTTCTTTCTTTCTTTCTTTCTTTCTTTCTTTCTTTCTTTCTATCTATCTATCTTTCTTCTTTCTTTTCCTTCCTTCCTTCCTTCCTTCCTTCCCTTTCTCCCAATACTATTATTAAATTCTGTCATTCTGTCACCCAAAGTGGAAACAATATAAATTCATCTCAATATAGAATTAAAACAAAACCAGGAGTCACAAAAAATCCTAAAGAGGTTGAGCATTGTGAACATTTCTTAGAAAAGAATGCCCGTTATTCTTTTAGTTTCTTCATTTAGTCCTGTGGGTGTTTCTCTGAGTAAGATTGGAGGGAAGGGAACCATAGGAAGCCCATGAGGGGTTTCCCTTTACACCATCTATGAGTGAAGATGAACTCTAAAGTGAGACATCCCTTCTGGATGGATACCAGTTGGCTTTCTCCCTGGGATGAAGGGCCTCCCTCACTGTATGGTTCTGCTGCATTTTACACCCCTAATTTCAAAAAATATACATAATTTTTCCAACAATAAATATTAGAAAAGACCACAGTTCACTCCTTGCTTCCCTCTCAACTTCAGCAACTACACAGTATGAAAACTGGGCTCCTAATAAAAACAAAATGCTGATTCTCCATTCTTCAGGAGGGCAGTCGAATGCAAAACCTTTTTGGATGACATGTGAGCCACTTGGTCATGGGGGAATGACTTGAATGGTTGCCGAGAAGCCATTGAAGTCAAAGTAAATAAAACAAAACACTTTTTAAAAACTGGGTCATTTAATCTTCCAAATGACCATGCTCCTTAAAATCTATTTTTGTATTAGCCAAGTTCTTTTTGCAAAAACTAAATAAAATCTATGTGCCTACCTACCTGTCTGTCTGTCTGTCTATCTATCTATCTATCTATCTATCTATCTATCTATCTATTATCTATCTATCTATCTATCTATCTATCTATCTATCTATCATCTGGCCTGTATTTATGTACCCACTCTCTGTGTCTTACATATAATTTTCGATGCACTCCCTCCCCCCTTTACGTCATGCAGTCCTCCATGATTTCACTTTAGAGTGTTACCATGGAGGAATCTTGATCTTTTTCCTTTCAACTTGCATTCTTTTCTAGTCTAGCTTTCACATCTCTTCCTCTCTCCATTTCCTACGTTGTCACTTTCATTTTGTTCTTTGACTTCCAATGTGGGCTCTTGAGTAGCTCTCATGAGCAACTGTAATAAAGATTAAGCCTTAGACTCTTTGCAGGTACAAGATTTAGGCCTAACATATCATATCACATCATATTGGAGTGACAGAAAAACCTTTCAAATTTGAAATTTCTTTTGTTAGTTCATGTGGCTGTTTTTTTTTTTTTTTTTTTTTCCTTTTATTGGCCTGAAATTGTGCAAAACTTCATGGTAACCAGGTAGAAATTCTAAATATTAGTTCGAGATTCAAGCATTGGCAGATCTCTCCTATTTTTATTAGGGCATAAACATATTATAAAAAAGATTCACCTCATAAGTTATAAATAGAAGGGAATCACTTAGCGGAACAAAAAACCATCTGTGTGATTCTGTTCTCTTGAGTGGTAGTGATTATTTTGTAAGAAGATGGAGTTCTTCATGGACAAGTGGTTCTCCATATGCAGCGTTAGTTTATGGCATCTACTGACCTTAAGGCCTATGGTTTAGGGAATCCTTTGTTCTTCCCGGTGGGCAGGGAGAAAAGGGATGGCTTTGCCAGTCCAAGATGATCATGATACCCACAGGTGTATCTCCAGTCACCTAAGTTCCCACTCCAAGCTCACAATCCAGGCATAGGGTGGGACAGCAGCATTTACTTCCATACGTAAGTCTTGGCCAGCCTCTTGGCCTGGGACATGTGGCTTTTCCTGTCCAAAGCTACTCTTAATCTCTACTACTATCATATAAAATTTTACAGGGAAAGTGATGGCAGGTGGAAGCTCAGAAAGACAGAGATGAGGAGGTCAGAGTTTACCCAAGTGATGCTTCTGAGCATGCCACGGGACTAGCTTAACGAGCAGGACACTTTAATTTCTCTTAGTGCATCTGATGGGCAGCCAGTTTAGAACCTCATCTTCATGTGTAGAACCTAGTTTTGGTGAGGCTGGGAATGTCAAAAATATTCAAGATCTTAAAAACTCTGTTAAGTTATTCACTTAGGAACTTTTGCTAGAAAAGAAAGATTTTAATACTAGGCTCGTGATTGATTGCTAGACATTTTTCAATGTTGTTACAAGTTCCAGTGGTATAATTTAAGTCTGTTTTCCTTGGATGACCACAATGACTGTCGTGGGTCAGGAGATGTTTCCTGTGAATTGTCTGTGATAGAAAGGAGGGCCACAGACAGGTTCTGTGCAGGAGGATAAGTGAGACAACGCTGATGCCACCTACATCTGAACATGTTGTAGGGAGCATTAGGAGATGAGTTAGGCCATTATCAGAATCCAAGGGAATTATTGTATCATCTGCTTAATAGCACTCTAGGGAAACGATGCGCAATCTGCTAGAAGGGAAGCCAGAGCCGATTTGGTAATGTGTGGCCCATCTTCCTCACAACTGGAGAAAATTATTTCTAGAACCATGAGGTAGAGCTGGCAAATGTATGTTGGAGATTTGTTTTTTCATTGTTGGGAGGTCAACCACTTAGTGTAAAAACCTAAATTTCCTAAAGGCAACGCAAGAAATTAAAGTCCATGCACACATGTTAAAAATTAAATCCCTTTGCTAGAGAGGGTGGACATTTCCAGCAGATTTTTCTATTATTATTTCCTATGTAGAGTTTGTTTTCTTCTGAAATGTTCTTCAAGACTATAGAGGAAAAATGGTATATGGGTGTTAAAAGATGCAAGCATCATGGAATCGGTGCTCTGTGGTGAAAAACTTTTTTTTTTTTTGTCTTTTTGAAACAAGGTCTCACTATGCAGTTGAGGCTGGCCTTGAGCTCACTTTTGTAGCCCAGGCTGGTCTCGAACTCGCACCAATCCTCCTGCCTCAGCCTCCCGAGTGCTGGGATTACAGGTGTGCGCCACCACGCCTGGCTTGTGGTGAACAACTTTAAATAGGGGTCTTTATCTAAGTAT
Organism: Myocastor coypus; assembly: GCA_004027025.1. Lineage (NCBI taxonomy): Eukaryota > Metazoa > Chordata > Mammalia > Rodentia > Myocastoridae > Myocastor > Myocastor coypus. Next base: position 34,818 of record PVJA010003901.1, on the reverse strand, counting down.
CTAAGGGATAGCGTAGACTTTGGTGAGCAATTCAATAATGTTTTGTGACCACCTTAGAGGTAGTGGGCTTAGAAACACGAAGCAGAATGAAAATAGAAACAAAGTTTACGTTATGAGATTTGTCCTCCCAGGGTCATTGAGACCACAGGTGATTGTGAGTTAGATTCTGAGAGAGCCAGAGGGCGGGAAATCTCACAGCTTTAGTCTTTCTTTGGCTGCAATATGGCAGAGCCTGGTGCTTAGTCCCCTTCATTTTTGGTTGGCCTCAATTCTTCCCTAGGAGTTCAGGTAGTGCTACTGGTGTCTTTAGCGAGTCACGCCCTGTCCTTTGTCCAGATGGCTACCTGCATGTCTCTCCTAATCCGTGTGCAGTAGATGAAGTAAATGTGAGCCCAAACCCCAGTTTTGTCACTTACGAATTGTACCAGGTTAGGAATGTTATTTTTCTAGGGGCGCAGTGAGCCAGGAAAACCAAGCCCAAGGCAAAAATCACATGTGTCAAATTTTCGTGGGAGGTGCCATCCAGAAGAGACAGCAGTGATGGAGCAAGAGGATGAGGCAGCACTGGAGGAAAAGTGAACAGACAGGGGTGTGTCCCCAAGCTGGCCGCAGTACCAGCGATGTTCTGGCTTTGGAGAGGCCACGGGGATGACTGTGTCTTAGAACAGCATGTGCAGGGCAGTGACAGTGAACCTTCTAGAGCTTTCAGTGATACCAGCGACGTGCCACCACTGGTCTAGGAAAAGGATGTACCTACCAGCTGCCATATCCATTGGTCAGACCTTGCGCTCCAGCTCCCCTCCATTCTGGGCTGCAAAAGCAGCTCCTCCTATAGTCCCCATGACAAGCCAAACTCAGGTGAAGGGCCCCCTCCACAGCCTGAGCCGCAGCACGTGAGTCCTCTCCGTAGGTGGGAACAAGTCACGGCCCACCTGGTTGGTCATCCTGGCCTGCTGCAAAGCCAGTGTTGTGTGGGCACCAAGTGATTTCATAGCTCCACACATCTATGGACTAAAACAAAGCCTTTGGCAAGAGGCAGAGGCCCTAAGCAGGAGGTATAGGGGAAAAAACATCCAGATACAGCGTCAAATTGCATCAGATTCAAGGAGCAGCTGCTGTCACCGGCGCTACTAGCTCTGACGCAGGCTGCAGCCCTAAAGTCAGAGAGGCACATTCCTCTGGCAAGGAGCATGTCCTTCAGTTGTGGCCTACATGTGCTTGCCACTGGGCACCCTCCCTAAAGGGCCATCAGTAGCTGGAAAGGACTGCTGAGCAAGTCCAGAAAGGGATGGAGAAAAGCTGGGTCTGGTGCATTGCCCATCCTTTCTAATCTTGGCTTCTTTCTGAGCAGTGATCTCTAGCTGTTGCTATTTTCTCCTGATCCCCATTACGCACCTTCTCTCAGTAGCCTCCCCTCTCTAACTCCATGCCATTCACAGTGCAGAGTCTGGGTGCATACGTAGGATCTCTTACCCTTGGAACTGTCTCCTTTGCCAGGTTTTCTACATTGCTTCATTGTTAATATTCAAGAACCCTAAAATCTCCTCCTCTGACATCATGACTCTGCTGACAATGAGAGTTATTCTCCTGTATTTCTCCCATTGCAAGCAAAATTTTCGAGCATGTGACTTAGCTTCTTTTAATGGCTTCCTTTGTCTGTAGCCCAGCAATGACTGCATGGAATGATGTGATCTGTTGTGGGTATTGATACTGCCAGTATTATCTCATGGAAGCCAGAGAATGTTTAGAGACCCTTAATCATGACAGCAGCCTTCTTTAGAAAAGGGGAAACAGCAGCTTCTTGTTGTTACAATAAAGAGGCAGAAGCTCTCTGCTGCTCCTGTTTTTCTTTCTTTGTTTGCCATTATTCATGCCATTATTTATGATCTGCTACTATCCATTTTCTCTTGCCATTATTCATGTCTCTTTATTTCCTCTGCTCCTCTCACAGTGAGGGACAGCTTTTTGCTTTATTTAGTAGTTGAAGCTCCTGGCTAAAATAACCAGATTCTCTGCAACAGAATAGTGATATACTTCATACTCTTCACCTCCAAATCCGTAGGGTCTTGGACATGTCAAATCAGGTTCATTGTGGCTCTTGGGGACTAGAACTTGGGTAGGGAGAGAAAGAAGTTAGCAGTGGGGTGTTCAAGAGTGAGAAAAGTAAAAAAAAGTAATTATAACTCAGCATCTTGAGGGAGACTTAAAAAACTGGCATACTCAAACGTTGCCCTTAAGTTCCAGGCCCACCTTCCCACTGGAAGGCAAAATCAAGGGGAACTGGAGGGACCAGAGTGAGCAACAGAAGAGAGTTAGGGATGACAGGGAGACTGAAGCTGGAACTTGCCTTTAGTTTAAGGCAGAGGAAGTCCACATGTGGAGGTGCTGAAATAGGTTAAAGTACAGCGTAGTAGGGTAGATCCCATGTGCAGCCCATAGTCACATGGTAAGGGACCTTTCAACATGACACACGTTATACTTCTAGCTGGGCACACCCCTGAACCAGGCAATAACACATATGTAAACAAACCAATTTGGCCAATTAAATTTGGTAGCAGCAGGTGAGTTTGCTGTCACATCGGCTTCTGCCCTGGTGGGCATTGTGACCATTTCATGCTCATGACTTTATGCTTATTACCAATCTATACACACACCTTGGCCTGTTCTCTGCATAGGCAAAAAGCCAAAGAACTGTTGTTTTACACTCTGCTTCAGAGAATTTCATGCTCCCTTGGGCAGGGAACCTCCTTTGCTGGTTTTCAATGCCGTAATTTTGCAGCTCAAAGCCTCAGTAGGGAAGTGCTATTTGGTTAATGTCAAGTTTACTCTCAACTTTGCCGGCCTTGAGGTCTGTGTTGTGGAAACTGCAGCTCTTCCCTGGGCTTGGATCGTTTACATCTACACATTACATTCACAAAGCCGAAGTTCAGGCTCATGGAAAAAATAGCTGCATTGATGACTAATTTGATAGCAGAAGCTTCTAGCCAGAGAAGGAGTATGCTACACCCTATCCTTGGCCCCATTCTTTGCTTGGAGGGAGGAAAGTTTCAAGTATCTTGGTGAGAAAGGGTGGAGGAACTGAGAGTGCAGGTGAAGCTGCATGAATCAGTGTGGCGCGTGGTCCACTCAGAACCCAGACAGCTCGATGTCACCATCCATGGCGCTCTACAGGCTGTAGTGGCTACAGAGCGACCCAGCCATTTCTCCTACCAAAGAAGATTGCTTAGAATAACAGGAATTTTCCTCCTTAATATGCCCTTTTTAGAAGGTCACAACTCATTTTTCTTATTGTCTATAGTTTTGTTTTTACACCATAAGGAACAATTTCTGTCTCACCCCCCTCCCCCTGCTCCTCTGACAGAACATATCAAAATGTCCATGAGGAAAATGAAAGGCTTTTGTTTTCTTGGCTGCGTATCAAGATTTTTCCAGATTGTCAGCTCTGTAGGAGGGGAGAAGCATAAAACCCAGCTGTAGAAACCCAGAAGTGACCTAACATATTCCAGGTGTTTCAAGTTTTTCTTAGGAAAGAAGGTGACTCTGTGTGCACGGTGCAGCCGACCATGTCTAGAGGACGTGGTCTGAGAGCATGACAGGCTGATCCCAGCTTTGATAGTGGGATGTCAGTGAGCACTCCGTGTGCAATAGTTATATCCGATTTATCCACATTGGTTTTGTGCTGCTATCCTCAGAGTTTCTGACCTTGCGTTTATCTTACTCCCATCTTGTTCTGCACCCATAAAAGGGATTTTATAGGAGTAAACTTGTAAAGACGACATAGTGCTACAGGAAATGCAAGAAGACAACGCAGAGGATCGATGGGCTGACCCTCCGTTCTGCCACTTGCTAGCCATGTGTCTGTGGACAATGCTTCCATCTCTGTAGCTCTCTCTCTCTTTTTTAACCCATAAAACGGAAGAATGTCAGCTCCTAATGCCCTACCATAAAATTAAAGCATTATGCTGAGACCCACTGATTTATATGAATAACTTGAGTAAAGCTAGAGATCAATGTCCATCGAGTATCTGCAGACTTGCCTGCTAAGTCTGTTGTAATATTCTCACCCTCCATGGGGTGAATACCATCTGCTGTATTTTTAGGTTATGTTTTTCAATGAGTTAAACTTGAACTAGTTTAACTAGTTAACTAGTTTGGCAGAATCAAGGAATTTCCCGGAATCTACACCAAGCCACCTTCAAATGCTGCTCTCAAGTGCCACCTACTTCCCAAAGTGCTCTTCATTAGGTCTTTGAACCTGTGCCTTCCCAGGGCTGACTATTTGGGTGTCTGCTGTCATGCGAAGTGACAGACCATGGGTTATGATCTTCCCAGGAACATGCCTGCATTCTCTGAAAGATGGGGCCCAGTTTTAGTCAGCTTTCTTTCTTCTATCAGGTAAACATGGGAGGGGCAAGTGGTGGGAGGTGTGGCGAGCAGCTGGTAGTGATGGAAAATGGTGTAGAGAGGACCACAAGGTTGAGCCAGAGAAATGGGCCTAGTGGGAGGTTTGTAGTCATAATGTTGCAAGTGGCCCTGAATGCAACACTGCATTCTCCAGGACTTTGTTAGGTCGTCTTCACAAGGAGGCAACAGCGTGAGCTGGGTTTTTTGCTCCGAGAGCACTAAGTTATTGACATTGCCTGCTTTTTAAGGCTATTTTTGTCTAAATTAAGTATCATGGAAATGATTTGGAGGTAATGAACATCTATTTTAGTTAGAGTGTTAAGGATGGTTGGCAATATTTTGGCCCTAGCCCTTCAAGGTCAGTGAGGGCTCAGGACATAAGAGAACCTGTACTGTAACATTCTGGAACTCAGTGGTGTCCCAGATTTTCTGTTCAAGGAGATTATGGGGCCATAGAGGAAAGGGATTGAGGATGTATAGTGTGCCTAAGGAGAGTCACCTAGAGAAAAAAAAAATTCTCTCAGGCTTTCACAGAGACCAAACTGGTCAAGCAATGGACATCACTCATCCAGAGGGCTGACACTGTCAAAAGATTTACAAATAGCTGTACATGGTTTCAAGGTATATCCTGAAGGGATTTGACTGACCTTGTCAGGCACAAGTTATATTTTTTTAATATATGTCTTGCTTTACCTCGGTCTTAACTATTCAGTAGAAAAGTCCAACAATGAAGTATAAAAAGTAAAGCTATATTAATATGATGAGCTGTAAAATCCTACAAGATTTCCTTCTAAGTCCTTGTTTTGATCTGAGAAGTCAGTATTTGTAATCCCAAAGTCATGTTATTGGAATCTCACCAAGGTGATTCCAATCTACCACTTCCCATACAACCCACGGCAGAAACAAAGACACTAAAACATATTCATAGTTATTGGGGAGTCAAGGGGCTCTCAGTCCAGCCACAAAGAAGGTTCTCTGGAACAAAAGCATGATCCAAGGCCTCACTCAGCTTTATTCAATGGAGGAGTGGCTTGAAGAGGAATGACTGAGAATTGTGGGAGGTAGTGAATACTATGAGCTGAGCTAGATGGGGATCCTACATTTACATCTGCCACTTGCAGAGGATATGCAGAGAGAGTAATCTGCATAAGGCTATTTAGATAGTATCTAATGTTTTGGGTAGTCTGGTGCTTCAGCTTTGATGTAATCTTTCAAGTCCCAGGAAGTCATAGCCTCTGTCTGGAGGCTCCTTCCCAGTTGGCAGCGCAGAGCATTCATTGGCTCTTTGACCTGTCTTGATCCAGCTCACATTAAGAAGGGGCAGGTGTAGGTTACCAGGGAGACATGCATACCACCTTCAAAGGCTATCACCAACACCTCAGCTAGACCAATATATACTGCTTAAGGCCAATTGAGAGGATAAACAAAAGTCCTAGCCAGCTCTTACATATCAATACAAGGAAATAGGGCCAGACTCAGTCGAAATACAGACAGTTGTTCTTCCTTCAAGGAGAGCAGGTTAGGCGGTCCTCCACAGCTTCTGATATTGCCAGTTGTGCTGATAGTCCACTACTAGTATGGATATTATACTATATATATATATATATATATATATATATATATATATATATATATATATACATACTTTCTCCTAGCTTAATGAGAAGATCTGTACTAATAGTGTTTATACAAGATATCAAGTCTGTGTCTTGTAGTCTGAACAACTACTATGAAGACAACAACTACTATGAAGACAATGATATGCATATTGTGACTGTCCTACTAACCTGTTGTGAAACTGTATCATTGTTATTTCTTTTCATTAAAATTAGGATTATTTTACATAAACATGGAATTCAGGATAAGGAATATATTAAAATGTGTCTTGTACAGGACCTCTCAGAAGAGACACAAAACCATCGCAAGAGCAATAATCCATGTAGACTGTGCTAAAACTTGCAAAGCAAACTATATGGAAAATAAATATAGATTCAAATTTTAGTCTTTCTTTGAATTTTGGTGATTATTATTTTCATGTAAGAATAGTTTGGAGTTATATCTATAGAGAGGTATCTTTTTTTAAAGTTTTATCTTTTTTAAGATTTATTTATTTTATTTTTTTTTCTTGTTTCAGAACTTTTGTTTGTTTATTTATTTATTTTTTATGGCCAGCTCAGCCTGCCCTGAGGGCAGGGCTGGCGCAGCATGTGGTTCCGGGGATCGAACCGCGGTCCCTACAGCCGCCTAAGCTTTCCCAAACAGGCACTTTAGACCACTGAACCATCCTGCTGGGCCCGAGAACTATCTTTTAAAATAGTAAAAATATGTAAAAGTATTACATGAGATGTATTTTTATTATGTATTAAGGCTAGAACTGTTTCACATGTTGAGTTAGTTTACTTCCAAGCCCTCTCTTGTGGAGTTAAAGCAGAGTTGGCAGGTATTTAATTATATTCTATGGGTGGATGCTCTGTGCCATATTATTTTATGGCTGGGTCCTCTATAATTTCTTAAGACCATTATAATATGATCTTGCATGCTCTTGGTTTACATATGATAAACACTTCAGTTTTCTCTGTATTAATTGGACCAAATATGCAACATAAATCTAGCAATTCACTCAACTCTGCAGTCCCTTTTCATCAGGACTGACCCTTAGTCAATCTTCTTGGGGACCAAGAAAGAAATTCAGTAAATTTCAAGGCAAAGCTCTTTGTCCCTTGTCTCTTAAATACAGTGGGATATTGCCAGATGAAGTCACCCCTTAAACAAGTGAACTAGTTCCACTGTCCAGTTGTTGAAGTGAATGTAAAGCAGAGAGTGTCTCTGACAACTTTGTTAATGGAATGCTTTTATTTTTTCCATGCTAGTAATTCAGGTATAATTGAGGCCTAGTGTTGAGCTTTAACTATGTTTTTAAGAGTTGAAAAGGAAGCTTGGTGAGGCGTGGACTGCAGCATAACCTCTCAATTATTCACGCATTTATGTGACTGTAATCACCCTAGGCCTCTCATTGTAAACATTATGAATACTTTTATAAGCAGACATTGATATGAGCTAATAGACATCAAATTACCACTCAAATGAAGAAACTACAAATAGTAATAATAATATGGTCAGGGTCATCAATTGTAATTAACATCATTATGCATTTCTAAAGTTTCAGATGCTGTATTTTTTGTATTAACTAATTTCTAAAGCTTCAACTTGTGCAGGCAGACATGCTGGAGAATAATGCAAGAAGCCCAAAACTACTCTGGCTTAGTTGACGGCTAAAAAACAGCCTTTTGTATGCGTGTTGTATTCTTTTAAATTCAAGTTACTTAGACGTTCTCTAACATGCAGTGTGATCTAATAATAGTTGTGTTTAGCAAGATGTCCAAAATTAAATTCTGCTAGGAGAGCAATAATGAAGAAAAAAAAAAGAAAAGAAGAAAGAAAGAACTCCTGCAAGAATGTTATTACTTTGTCCTTTCTTCCCTTCTTGCCTATCAATCATTAATTGATTCATTCAACAAATGTTAATTGAGTCAACCTGTGCCAAGCACTGAACTGGGTTGTAGGGAAACAATTCTAGCATATAATCTCACTACCTTATAGAACTTGGGTTCTGTTGCAACACAAAGCAGAAGGGCTTCTCAGCTGGGGATTGGGCTACACAATGTGCTTCACAGTGACCAGGCATTTCTGAGAGACAGGAGCAACTGGAACTGGAACAGGAACTGTTACCTGGGCAACTAAGAAACTGGGATATACAGGCTGGAGGCTCTATTCTGTTACACAGAAGCTATCAAGAAAGATCTAAGATATTTTCAAATTAGTTCTTCCTCAATGTAATTGTTAGTCATTCAAAAGAAAAGAGGAATGGATTGACGTGTATTGTGTTAGAATGTGGCCCACTTTCTTTTCTTTTCCTGGTCTTTTGACAGTAGGGTTGTGAGACAGAAGAGGGCTGGCTGTTCTTTTTTCTTTGTGTACGTGTGCCAGCTCTCCACAGGGAATGCAAACAGGTACTGATCAACATTTTGTAACAAAGACAAAGGGGAAAAACAGAGAGAGAGAGAGAGAGAGAGAGAGAGAGAGAGAGAGAGAGAGAGAGAGAGAGAGAGAGAGAGAGAGAGAGTGTGCTGGAAAATAGTCAGGGACTAGGCAGCTGCTTAAAGCAGTACTTGTAAAGACAATCTAAAGACAGGCTTGCTGTGCAGTTTCCTTATTTGTGAAAGCTCTTGGAAGCTGCTGTTGCTACAGAATTATCAATTTGTATCTTGAATGATCCGCAGAGATACAGCTCCTGCCACGGACTGAAGACTGGATACAGAGCAGTTTATTATATGTCTAGTGAGTCCATGCATGAGTGTGGAACAAAGAGTCAAAAGGGGACAACTGGGATTGGACACTGTTTCCTCTGACCTTCCTCCCTTGTTCTTCCTTTCTCTTCACCTCTCCTTCCCTCCTTCTTTCTTTTCTCTCTCCTCTCTCTGTCCCTCTCTGTCTCTCTCTCCTTTCTCCTCCCTCCCTTCTTTCCTCCCTTCTCCCTCCCTCCCTCCTTCCTTCCCTTTCTTCCTCCCTCCTTTCCTTCCTTCCTTCTCTTCTTGTGATACTGGGAACTGAACTCAGAGCCTTCACACAAACCTCCTGCCCCAGGCTTCCTTTCATTTTTTTAAAAGTTACTAAGTTTCCCAAGATGGGCTCAAATTTGCAATCCTTCTGCCTCAACCTCTCAGGGCACTGGGATCACAGGTGCAGCCCCCTACACATAGCTTCGCATACTCTTGTTCAAGTCCCTCTCACTAAGGAAAGTTGAAAGCTCCAGACCAAGTGTGGCCAACGAAAGACTAATACCGAACATAGTAGCCGCTATTCTATTTCCTCACATTGGGAGATTCCGTTTGGCTCTCTGCTGGCTGTTGACCATCTTCTACCTCACCCTTGCTCCTTTTGTGAAATATTCTTGACATTGTTTTTTGCTGCCTATTTCTTTGAAGTATGATTAGGCTTTTCTGCTACCAGGTTTTAGCCAACTTAATTCCAAAGATACCTTTCTCCAACCATTTCAGTCTGAAGAACACTTGCCTCTACTTACTTATTAGCAAGGAATGACTCCCCTTTTCATTGCCCTTCTAGAATCTGAGGATATGGGGTTGGGGAGATAGCTCAGTAGAATAAGCACTTGCCTGACAAGCGCAAGGGCCTGAGTTCAATCCCTGGTTATGCAAAAAATAAAAAAAATAAAATCTGAGCATTTTGTTTTGTTTAATGAAAGATATATGGGAGAAGACTTTTTCTTCTGAATTGTTTCCAGGTTGAAGTGCAAAAGGAGGTCCTGTTTGGTTGGAAATACAGCCACTATCACTTGTCGCACACCTGTTCCATGTCCTACTTGGTGGCAGCAGCTCACTGGTGTCATGATTGGTTGCTTTATGCCCTTCCTTTTGCGAACTGGCTTGGCCATTTTCCTTCTGGTCGCACTGAATCAGTGACTATTTTCCAGCAATACCAGGATAGGTTTCAGAGCCACTTATGATCCCAGGGTGGTCTGTCCACAGGCTTGCTGATGACCCGCAGCAGGGGCATCTGAGTGAAAAAGGGGCGATATCCTCTCTTCGTTGTCTTGTTAGAATTTAGAGTTGGGGAAACTCGGCACCTAGGTAGGTTAGCTCTGGAAAGTGAGTCTAAAGATTTCCATGTAGACTTGCATCCAGAGCAGGAATTGTAGGCTGAAATCATGAGCATGGGGACAAAGGGAATGGGGTGAAATAAAGCAGAGACACATGAGAATACATGAGTAGGCGGTCAGTAGTACAATCCCTGAGGAGGTAGGAGAGACCAACAGACACAGACACAGACACAGACATAGATACACGCACACACACACACACACACACACACACACACACACATACACACACGTTCATACGCAGACTTATAAAATCCTGGTTGCTGTTTTCTAATTTCAGTTTGCCCTTGTCTTTTGCCTTGGGATACCCCAAGTTAGTCTTTTCTTTCCTCTTCACCAACTGGTGAAGTGTGATCAACTTTTTTTTGAATATTTGAGGCACTAGAATTACATCAACCAAAGGAAATTAATGAAAAGTTAGTTAATGGTATCGTTGCCTTCTGGCTACCATTTCCCAGGCATCAAGACTTCTTTCAAATGCTTTACCATTAGAAAGACGTTAAAAACTTTCAGAAATTGATTTCTCATTTGTTACCAAATCCTTGAAAACAACAACAAGCTTCCCCCCAGATACTGACTGGGGGAGATTGCTCAGTGGTCTAAGTGGCTCTCTGACAAGTACAAGGAACTGGGTTTGATCCCTGATAGTGCGTGCTGTGCCGACCCTGCCTCGGGCCTGCTAAGGCAAGTGGTGCATGTTTGTAATCCTAGCCCTGGGAAGGCTGAAACAGGATTACTACAAATCCAAGCTGTGTAGCAAGACCCTTTAGCAAATACATATTTTTTTTTTTTTAAAGAAGAAAACCGGATACTGTCACTATCAGAACTCAAAGACCTATATTGTGTAGTCCTTTATTATTTTACTTTAACAAATGCCTTTTGGAACTAGCTGGTTGCTGTAACGTGAAATATAGCAATCGGCTGTGATGTAGCCTTATACCAAATGCAGGGTCTGGAAACCTGTAAGCACTCGTGTTTCAATGTCATATATAGTGTGTGTGATGTCATTCAGTTATTCTTGGCATGGAACACCATGCTCTGAGGGTGGCTGAGTGTGGAAGTTATCTTCTCAGATTAGAGGGAAAGAGTTCTGTCTGGGAGTGTTTACATGTGTGAACGTCTTACTATTCATTTGCGTGATTGCTTCTCTGGAGAATATGGCTTGGCCACTGGGTAACAAAGCTTTTATTTGGGCAAATGCAGGATAGCCCTCATAAGTAAGTCAGGTCTCCTCAAAGAAGTTGCTATATGAAATCGAAAGCATTCCTGTTCACCCCATGTTTTGCACATGCATTGTTTCCCTTCTTTTATCGGCTTGCCATGCATTTGTTATTGTTGTCTTTCCTTCTTTGGTGCCCCACTCGGTTGGCCTGGTAACAGCAGGGGACCCAGAATGGAGTGGAATATAATGGCATCTCTAAGCTAAGATAAATAGTTTCTAGGAACTTAATACATGAGGTCCACTGGGGGAATAGGCCTTCCTATAGATCACTAGTGCCTATGCTTTAGGATTGTATTGTCATTTGTGTTCTCTCCTGCTGCCCTCCAACCACACACACACACACACACACACACACACACACACGCTTACTCATCTGAATATTAATTGAGTTGAGTTGAAAACTAGGTTTTGTGTTCAATCAATGGGAAGAAGAAAAGCTCCTGGGGTGGGGCAATTCCCATGGTACTTTTTTTTCCTTGATAGTTTTAAACTACAGTAGATAGGCATCATGGACTCGGTGCTATGATGAGGGGGCCATCGTGCTATGCTGAGATATTGTTTGACTCATTAACACGGCAAAAGTGTCATGACAGGGTCCATGACCTAGAGCTCATCTTGCTTTAATAATGGCTTAATACTTGTAAAAGATTTTTAATGGCTACATGAGGCGCATTTAAATATTAAACGCCATTCCTCTTTGTTGATTCACAGACTCCATTGAATAGGATTCTGTCGCTTCCACAGCTGGCAACATGGGCTTAGTTTCTCACGCCAGTAAGTGAAGCAAACAAACCCACACACAGAAGCACCTCAGCTCTGCCCTGCTAACCTGTGAGTTAATCTGAGGACTGCAGGCCCCCAGCTCTTACTGGCCACCTTGAGTTCTCAGACTTGAAAACTAGAATGTGTCTCATGCCTGTATCCAATCTTGTGCCAGGAGAATGAAGAAAATATGGACAGTGGCATAGCATGAGACCTTTTGCCCAGAACACAGCTTTTGATTTTTATCTATTTAATTTTTTTAAAGAGAATGAAAAATAGTAAAAATAAAATCTATTAGATACAGAATTTCACTAAAGAAGAAAATAGGAATTCTACCATGGTTGTTACATTGCATAATGCTATCTTCAAATTAGTTGTTCAGATTATCAGAGAGAAGTGTGAAAAAGAAATTTTGAAAGTAAGAAAAATTGGTTAAAATGTTATAAGAAATTAAAAAGGAGGGGCCCTGAGGGATGGCTCAGTGGTCTAAAGCCCCTGCTTGGGAAAGCTTGGGCGGCTTCAGGGACCGCGGTTCGATCCCCGTCACCACATGCTGCGCGAGCCCTGCCCTCGGGGTGGGCTGAGCCAGCCATAAAAATGAATGAATAAACAAAGGTTCTGAAACAAGAAAATAAATAAATAAATAAATAAATAAATAGAAATTAAAAAGGAAAAGAAAATAAAGCGTAAGCAGTAACTCTTCCTTTCAACAGGGCAGGAGAAATTAGCCATACAATTGTTTAGGCCAGCCTGGATACAGACATAATGAACATAGCTTTTGGATTTTATCATAGTTTAATTGCTTACCTTTCTTTCACACCATCACTCCACCTAGAAGAGAATTCTGTCCTTACATTTGTTGTTGGACAGACCAGCACTCATTAGTTCGTGGTATATTTACATTTCAATAAGGACTCGAGGTTGATACCATAGCTCTTTTCTCAAGGCCTTGATAGTGCAGGGTAATATTCCATGAGAACCAGTGCTGTCTGCTAATCAGCTCCCCACCCCACGCCCTGCCCCGGCACCTGTTTTACCAACTGTGTCAAAGTCCAGTGTGGAGGACAAGACCCAGAAGCACTGTATTTGCTTTTCTTTCTTTTGATACAGATGTTAGATTGATTTTAGAGATGATTTTATTTACAGAAGAGAAAACTGAGTTAGAGAGTGATTTACTATCGTGCATATAGCTTCTGGGAGAAACAGTATTTTCCAGTATGCTCCAGTAGAAAGCCATGAGATATGGGCCCAGGAGCACTTGGGGTTTGGCAAGCTTTTGTAGTATTTTTGGAAATATCTGGGGTTCAGCAGAGCCCAAATTACTTTGCCTAAAACACCATTTCCATGCCTTTTTCTAAAATCATGTACATTAAGGGAAATTTAATCTGTGTATTCTGAAATCATTTGACTCTAATTCATCAAAATATTGTATGGTAAATCCTAAATCTGGATGCAAGAACCTCTTGTGCTCTTTGATAAGTGGTTTGTTGTTGTTGTCACCTTTGAATCTGAGAGTACAAGTGGACTTTGAATAAAGCCAGAGTCATACAGAGCCTGCTTCTCAAATATCCCAACCACTGTGGGGAGACTTACATGTGTCCAGTGTAGAACAGTGTTAGGGATAGGGCTTCTAGGGAGCAAGCCTCTCAGGAACAGGCCTTGGTCATTTGAGGGATTTTCCATGAAGGCCTCCAAGCTCCCAGTTTGGCCTAGGCAGGATCCATCTCTTAGGATGCAGTCGTAGCCCAAAGTGAATTCCAGCTTGCTAGTCAGTCTTAGGTCCAGATGTTTCTAAACTTTATAATTCTGTCTTTGTTTAACATGAATTTTTTGCTCATCATGAGGTTTTATGCATCAATTTGTATGGCAAAGCAGCGCTCTGAAATCTTATTTATCTTGGTCATTGAGCTTTTGAGCATCTTACATTTTGTGCCTGAGTGAATCTCTCTGTGGCCTCACCCTTGGGTCCCCTGTCCTCTTCACTCTTGGGTGGGCTGGGGCCTGAGAACTTCTGCTCCAGTTCATCTGTGACCTCTGACTCAGCAGAGATTCTCTTTCCTGGAGACCAGGTGGCCCATACTCAGTGTATCTCCTCATGGGCCCTTTGTTCCATGTGAGTCCAATTAGTGCTGAGGCCACAATGTGAGACTGCATGCTTATCACAAACCTACCTGTAAGCTGAAGGATAAGACTAAAGATACTCATGGCTCGAACATAACTTTGTTCCATCAAACTGATTATCTTGTTTTAATCTCATACAGATTAAAGAGAAGAAACACTTTGAAGAAATTTTGAAACACATTGTTCCTTCCAGTGGTACCTCAGAGTAGATTCTGAACCAGAGGAAATGGGAAGACATGGTTTAAGATTACACAGGGCCTTGTCAAGCTTTCAAGACCTTTATGTTCATGGTTCTTGGCTTAATTATAATAGTTACTTTCATGAATGACTGAAAGGTGTCAAGTCCTTCCTTGACTATCCTTTTGTGTCATTCAATCCTTACAACAGCCTTGTGTTGGAACTAACATAACGCCTCTTTCACAGATTAGAAAATAGGCTTAAAGATGTTAATGTCTCCAAGACTGCTCAGCCAGGCAGTTGTGGAACCCAAAGGTCTCTAATTCAAAGCTCTACTTCTTCTCCATTGTTCTATACACCACCTGCCCCATGGCATATGCATCAGGAGGAAGTTGATTTCCATCTTTCATGGAACATGCTGGAAATAGTATCTTCCACATTGAGACAATGAGGGAATAAAATGCAGTAGTGCTACATTAAGATGTTGGCTTTTGGCAGAACCTGTACTGTAACATTCTATAACTCAGTGGTTTCCCAAATTTTTTGTTCAAGGAGATTAAGGGACCACAGAGGAAAGGGACTGCCTAAGGAGAGTCACTTAGAGAGAAAACATTCTCTTGGGCTTTCACAGAGAGCAAACTGGTCAAGCAATGACTGTGACTCATCCAGACAACTAACACTGACAACAGTTCTACAAAGCACTGTACGAGGTTCCAAAGTAAATCCTGAGGGGATTTGACTGATCTTGGGAGATGCAAAAACTACATACTTCGTTATACAGGTCTTGCTTTAATTTGCCCTTAACCATCCTGCAGAAAATTTAAACATGACGCATAAAAAGTAAAGGTAGTTTAGTATGTTGAGCTGTAAAAGGCTCTAATCAACAGCTTCCAACATTGCAGGTTTCACCAGCAACCCACTGCAATTATGGAACATTTGACTATGTATACAACTATCTTTTCTTAGATCAAAGAGAAGAAATTTATTGTACTAATAACCATCAGAAAATTTGTCATGTCTACACACTGTGTTCTGTATAACTACAATGAGGACAACACTATGCATTGTATCAATTATTGGGAATGTATTACTAACGTGTTTTGAAACTGTCACATTGTAATTTCTTATTAAAAGTAATTTTAAAAAAAAGATGTTGGCTTTTGGGTGTATTCAGATTATAATGAAAAAAAATTCCTCAGTATCTAAATCAAAACACACCCAGGTTCTTTGCCTTTCCAATGCCCCAGAATTCATAATGCTTTTTTCTAGAGTTCATAAGCCAAGGTACCATCAGAGCAGTTGCCCTGGCTCTGGTTTCTGCAAGAGTAGATAGAACAGGACAGATAGCAATTCATGGTCAGTGTTTGAGGATGGATTGATGGGTAGGGAGTGCGAAATCATTCACATTCTCTTGGCAATGATGAGAATGCCTGTCTGCTGTCCTTAAGCCTTGGATCTAGACCCACGAGGCATTCTTCGCTGGCTACTGCTCTGATCATGCTGTGTACTCTGTGAGGAATTCCTGGCAGATATGCCCAGTCATTGTCCCCTAGGCAAGCTTTTCACCTACCTCCAAAACTCGGTCCAGACAATTTCTTCACCCAGTGTGCATGGTCCTGAGGCTGCCAACTCTTGCCCTTGTGCTTACACCTGCTCTAAGGAAGTGTAAGCAAGGCAGCTCTTAAGGAGGCAGCTTGATGGTCTGGGATGGAGAGCTCTGGGGATTGTGTCCAGGACTTGTTACATAAGAGAACTTCCAAGAGAGGCTAGGACATAGTTTTCAACAAATAAATAAGGCACAAAGGCTATGCTTACTAGTGCCACAGCTGGGAAGCAACTATGAGCAATGGATTTCTCATGCTAACAAATCCAAGCTCTTTGGAAAACAGATGCTGAGCTCTGGGACTGGCACTGGATCAGAGATGGAAGGGTATCTAGAGACCATTTGTTCATAAACACAGCTCAGGGCCAGCAACCTGCTTTCCTGCCTTGCCCGGGCTGCACTGATGGCTCCCTTCCATGCAGTATTTCCAGGAGGAAGGAAACAGACATGCAAGGTTTCTGCAGCCCACGCTCTAGAGAAATAATTAAACAGTTTTTCTTAACCTCTTGAACTTTTCATTTATTATTGCCATCCATTATGTCTACCTTCTCAAATCACAGAATCCCAAAACTGAGCTCTGGGGTCAAGGGTTTATTGTTTAATGGAGATAGAACATTTTGTAAATTGCACGAAGTCACAATGTTTATAATAGAAGCTTCTGGTGTACTGACTCTTTCCATTTAACAAACAGTGAGCTTTGACATGTGTTCTTCCTACATGGTGAGAAATCTGGGGTAAGTGCAGTACTGGCATGAACGCGTTACCAAATCCTTCCTGTAAACCAAGTGACATCTGCAGTCAAATAAAAACATTCCTTCCCCCAAATACCAGGAAATGCTAAAAGTATCACTATTCTTCTAAGGTCATGCTAAAATGAAGTTCTGGCTTTTAGAACACAGAGAAAGGATGAGGAAGGCCAACATTTTTGTCCAATACACATTTGCTGCTACAAGTCCTTGGGGAAGACCTCTTGTTTGCAGTGCGAGCATGTGTATGGAGAATTGTTCCTTGGATTTTAACCTTTGAGTGAAAACTGTAAATATTTTAAGAAAATGTACTAATGTTAAAAAATATTCCTGTTGTCTTTGTTTTTATTAGAATTTGTACTTTCAAGTCAGAGGTGGATTTGCTTGAAATAAAGCAAACAGCTTCAAGAATGTACTCAGCCAAAATAACCAATGTATGAATGCCTAAGATTAACAAAATATGAATATTCCTCAGTTAAAAAAATAACAAGAGTTTTAAAACCTTAGGATATGATAAGAAAGCACGTCTTAAACCTAAATTTTAACTCTTTGCGTTGGAAATTTAATCTGTATTTTTAAAGGAAACAAAAATTCATGCAACATTCTTGTATTTCTTCTTGGAACTTTATTGAGTTAAAGCTACATGCATTTTTTAAGCTACATACATTCTTTAAGACAATACATCTAGCTGGTGAACACGTTTGCAAAAGATGACTTTTCCATCCCTAATTAGTATATTTTCTTGAGTCTTAATAATCAGTTTATAGTACAGGATGTACTTTTGGCTTGAATTTATGAAATAAAAATATTTACCATGTTTGCATTTATGTTAGTAGTAATTCAAGCAGGTTCCCTTTCAAATATGTTCCTTTGCCAGCTTTTCACTCTATTTTTCTCATTGTCTAAGTTTCTAAGGGAATTTTATAGTATTTAATATTTGTTTCAAGGAGCTCTTTTGCTTAGTGTGGGTCCCAGTGCTGGGACTTGCTTTGGCCATTTCTGATTAACCAGCAGGTGTCACTGTGGGTTTGGGTGCCGACCCAGTTGACCATGGAAAAGACTGAAGGGGCGAGGAGTAAGGGAAGATAAAAGCAGGTTCTTAGACAAAGAGAACAAAGTAATTTAAAATATCTTGTTTTCATTCCCCCTTTTTAGGATCTCAGAATTTTTGTAGCACCTGCCCATGTCTGTAGACCCAGAAATGAACTCACACAAGATCTATGAATGCCATGTTGGTAATGGAAGGTAACTTCACTGTATAAAATAGCAAAAGAAATTGGGAGAGCTGAGCAGTGGATTCTTGTACCTGTTCCTAATTTCTGAAGCCCCACCCCTGTGCTCCATAATTATTTATCTTCTTGAACCACAGGACCTTTGGCTTAACCTCAGAAATGCACTGTTTCTTCTAATTATTGAGAAAACTCATGGCTCACAGAAAGAGTTGGCTCTCTCTAGGCTCAGTGGTCAAAGAAATTCTACTGCAATTTTTGCAAAGGGGTATCTCGACATAGGAGCTTTTCCTTATATTATCCAAAGATCTGTAGCAGTCCTTTTCAGAAAAAAAAAAATATATATATATATATTTTTTTTTTTTTTTTCCCTGAGTGTATGGAATTTCTTAATAACAATTTTCAATTGGTAAAATTAACACATATTTCTTGAGCAACTGTCAACTTTTCGAATAGATGGCCATAAAACCTCCCTGCACATAGAGGAATTCACAGCTGGCCTAATTTGAATAACAGGCTGTAAATTGATTTCTTTTTCTGGCTTGATATGTACAAACAACGTCCACATTGTTGGTGGCGAGAGCAGGCAATTTGTTAAAAGATACATGATTTGATTTCTCCAAATAAGGCTTAATGCATATTTAAAACTTAGCTTAGTCAAGTTCTGGAAAAAGGAAGCTCAGAAGGGTTGCAAAGGACTATACAACTGCTTCTATATTCCAGAGAGCTTTTTTGTGTGTTCCTGGGACTCTCCAGCATCCATTCTTGTCACCTGCTGAACACCAAGACCCAGCATTTAATTCTGAGGTCACAGATCCTCAGTGTGAGAGGCTGAACCCGAAAGCTTGAGAACTAGAAACCATTTCATTTTAGGAACACACCCTACAGTTTCTGATTTCATTTTTCTCACCTTTATGTATGTTAAATTCCCTAATGATATAGTAGATTCTTCTTGTGCTGATTCTAATTAAAAATAATAAAATTATGAAGTTTAGAAGAAAGAAATCGACTAAATTTGCAGGTTCCCAAAGAGTTAGAAAATTACAGATACCTATCACAACCTAGTTTAAGTCATCTCTTCATGAAGATAAACAACTACAGTGGGCTCATTTGACTCTATGGGAGATACAGTAATCCAATGGATGGCTTGGAATTCTCAATAAAAGTTCTTTAGAAAGTATATGCGTTTATGTCAAATAGTTCCCTTTCCCAATTCTTGAAAGCCTCTCATTTCTGCATGAGAGTGTGTCATTAATGCAGCGTCATTTTCTCTGATGCTTGGAGATGAAGATTCACTTTTGCTTAGGCCTTCTGGCAGAACACGTAGGAATCCTAGCAACAGGCACTATAAGCACAAGCAGCTGAAGGGTGTGGGGTGGGCTGAGTAGGGAAAGGAGCAAGAAGGGCATGTTGAGGTATGAAAATATTTATCCACGGAAACAGAGCATCAACAACATTTTCTTTTCAATTACATGTATACATCTGTGAGGACTGGACTTCTTGGCCATTGGTTTATCCTTTGGAATAACCATCTCCATGACAACTTCTTAGACTGTTAACAATAATACCACTCACCATTTCCTCAGAGCCACTATGCCCTTTGTCTACTGTGACTGCTCTTTGGCCCTGACTGCATAAGTCTGGGTGGTTTATGTATGTGGAAGTTTGTGTGTGCACATACTTGCGATTCTTTGCAAGTGGAATCTAGTTTCTCTGGAACAAGAGTGGCATGCTGTATCTTTCTTACGAATTAAAACTCATGTCTTAGTGCAAGCCATTGGTGGGTGTTCAATGAATCTTTGTTGAATGAGTGAAAATTACAAAGGCTACATTTGTTTGGCAAGCATTGGTAATGCTACATTACTTTTATGTAGTTCATATAAATAATTCACTTCTTGTGGTTCCATATCCTGATGTGAAAATTATGCATTTACTATGTTTTCATAGATATTAATGGGGGCTTTTAAAAAGAGAAATTGTTTCTAGGTTGGTGGTCTTAGGCCTGGTATTGAATGCAAGAGACTTAAAGAATATTTTAAAGAATAATAATAATAAAAAAAACCCAGCGCATTGGTCTGTTAAAGTGTAGTAGTTTGTGTGTGTGCATAATTTTTGCTGTTATTTCACAAAGAACAACAAAAACACCCTACTACTTTTCTTTAACTTCATTATTCAACATATAGAAGGAATACAGTGGAGTATAAGGATCAAAGGTGGCCAATCTGTCATTGATGTGTTTTCCTTCTCTAACATCAACTCTGTTTTTGTTTAAAAAGCACAGTTTAAAAACAAAGTTATAAATATGATCAAATTAGAAAATTTAAAGAAGAAATATTGTATTTATGCTTTGGTACATCAGGTTTAGTTATTATGAGCCAGATGGTATTACGTTTCTGTTGGGAAAACATTTTTAGAAGCTATTTAAAGAATTATAGAATGAAGCAAATCAAATCATTACTTACACTATTTTTTTAGCAGGGGCGGGCAGGGGAAGGGAAATGTGCAGAAAAGACTAACGTTTATGTATAATGATTTCATTATCATATTTCTACTCTCTTTGTCATCCAGGGTAAACTCTAAGGACATGTCGTGAATTCCTGAGCCACAATAAATCTGGGAGTGTCAGACTCTGTGTGTGGGTAAAATGGATAATTTTCTGACCTTTAGTAAGCTTTCACTAGAGGAAAGGAAGCCCCTCAATATAATGTTTCCCCACTACAAAATACTGGCAGGAAGCCAAGCTATGCCCTCTGGCAAACCTCCAATTGGGATGGCTTTCCAGCAGCTAGAAGACATTCATGGATCTGCCCAGAGCTGAGATTCCCCCCACCCCCTCCTTCTTTGGAAAGACCTTTCCAGTACGTAACCTGCTGAGGGAGATGTGAGAACACATTAATCATGGATTTTGTCCAAAAGAACTTTGGGATTGTCCTGCTCTAATTTAACCAGTCTGTCACCCTGCTCAATGTGAAGAGCAAGGCTGTCACCCAAAGGTTGTTGGATAAGATAGAGATAGGTCCAGCTGAGGTTTGGGCAAGAACAAAATTAGAAGGTTCTGATCCTCAGGCCTGAGATTTGACCATAGTTACATTCGCTTCTGAAGGATAAAATGGATAGCACTGAAAGTGTATGAGCAAATGTATCTTTCTTCTTGTTTTGTAATATATATATGAAAATTTAAACTATTCCTATCTTTGTTTTGTAATTACCCCTGTTTTCTACTTAAATCATTCCCAGGTAGAACTGTCTTGGGGAGGTAACAAGTGGACCATCTGCTCCTCACCAGCCTTGGAAGTGAAGTGCGTTTCCTTTTCACTATCATTTTACCATCTCTCCTATCAATTATGTAGATATTTTTGGAAAGTGGCAGAAGTTTCACCAAGTTTTCTTTTCTTATATGGATATTCATAATGGGATCTTTCCTTTTTAATACACACACATACACACACACCTTTGGGATTTCTTAGAAATGTTTAGGTAATGCCAAATCCTTTTAATGGAGTGTGAGCATTTTGCTATCATCTTGGTGTTTAAACCATTTAGCTTCCCTGATGATTTTCACATGTTTATGGATAATCTCTATCTTTTAGAAATGGCAGGATCAAATGAAAAGTACAGAGGCCCAACAGTGAATAGCTGGTCTGGAATGGACTTACTTGGGAGAAAATGAATGAAATTAAGCATCCAAACATATGTTAGGTTTTTTTTTTTTTTTTTTTTTTTAAATACTAAGGTGTCTGGGTAGTTGAAATCTGCTACATTTCTAGAAGCTGACCATAAATCTGTATTTTCATATTATAGCTCCATAGGTTTACTCCACTGGCCAGATAATTCATACAATTTGCTTCTCTGTCTGGTGTATTTCTCTCAGCTTTGAATTTTCTCCCTAAGTTTATCTGAGTTCAGTTCAACCCTTGAAGAGGGACAATTGTGTCTCCTCTCCAAAGCCTTCTGCCTTACCCCAGGTTTAAGAGAAACTCAAATATCTCAACTCTTAGAGTACCTTGAATGATTTCAAAAGTGACACATCTTGCCTTGGATCAGAGTTATTTGCTCAGGTGACATCCACTGGAAGTCAAGTTTTTTTTTTTTTTTTTTGCCACTAAAGGTGATTTCTCTTTTAGATATCTATCCCTATGATTTTTTTTTTTTACTATAATGTTTAGTACAGTTTTCTCAGCTAAAATTTACTGAGATTAAGATTCGAAGTCATCTGGGGATGGACAGTGAAATGATCAAATTTCATCTTTCAACATAAGCAGTCTGTAGAGAATATGAGTTATGTCTTGGTTTTCTGCCTTTCAATTGCCAGCTTTTCATTTTATTGTTTGTGTTTCAGTAGGAGTTTGATTAATTTTGCGGGGTTACCATCCTAATTAGGACAAAATGGAAATAAATGAAAGAAAACTATAATTAAAACTAACATGATAAACTTTAAATCAAATGAATATTGATAACAACACCAACAAAGAAGTGCAGCAGATTCCATGCCTAGAGACTGTACTCTGCCTTCTATTAATTGCCTGTGGCCTTTCTTTGTGATCCAGTGGCACTGGAACTCCCTTCTCCTGCCTCCCCACTGTGGCAGATGCTGTGCCGAATTTCCCAGCTCTCCCTGGAAGAATAAAAGACTTACCCTGGATGTTGAGTAGGGTTGTCAGACTTCTTTCCAGAATGGCTTCCATCCAATTTTTGGTATTGGAATATGAAAACCTTACATACTTTCTTGCCTGATTCAGTGAAAGTCTGAAGGATTGCTATACAGTCCATACTTTCTGCAGGCTTCTCAGGTGTCTAATGGGACTGTAGTGCAGCTCAGCTTCTTGCTGAACCCAGTACTGTGTCCCATTCTTCCCTTCTACAGTGGTTTCCCCTTGGCAGCACTTCTGGTAACCTCCTGCATGCTACTGTCCATCTGGAGACTCATTTCCTCAGCCTGCCCTCTGGCTTCTCCCTGCACTCTCTCAGGTACCACTATTCTACCAGACTGAGCCAAGTTGAATTCCCACCAGCCAGGCAAGATATAACTTTCCTCAATCTTACAGATGGGGCCCTGCCCCATGTTCTACCTAGGGAACACATGGCAAGAGTGGCTATGCAGGAACTAGAAGTTCAGACCACAAACAAGCAAAAAAGTGTTAAGTGATGTCAATCATAAAGGCACAACTTGGGACTGAGTAGGCAAAATACGCTGGAATAAGGAGGCAGGGAGACAGGCTGTCACCAACAGGGGAAAAGAGAAATGTGGCAATGTTAGTCAGAAACAGTATGGTCTTACAGGAGTGAAGGACCCATTTGATAGGAGGATAAAGGCTACATCTCTTTCTTTTTCTTTCTGTGGTTGGCTCAGCCTGCCCTGGGTGGGGCATGGAGCTGGCATGGCATGGCATGTGGTGCTGGGATTGAACTGTGGTCTCCACAATTGCCTAAGCAGGCATTTTAGACCGCTGAGCTATCTCGCCAGCCCAAAGCTGTATCTCTTTGTTGTGTGGGGAAATAAATTGTGGCTTTAATCAGGGTTAATTCATTATAGAAGAAATGATTGGCAAGAATGGTACCCTATGATAGGAAGATATAAAATCAGAAGTTTTCGGTAGTGATTTGCTTGGAAGCCAACCATATATATCCCTTTTAGAAATCTAACTTTTTGAATTTAAGTGTTCACTGTACTATGAACAGTAAGTCAAGTTGTAGCATGTTAAATTACCTATACATGACTATACTTTTCCCATACAAGTGATAAATTCAAATAGGTCAGGCTACTATAATAACTTCATCTGTCTTCCTCCTCTGCAATGCAGATTTTATTTTGTTCACATTGCTGTACAGTATCTAGAACAATGTCTGACAAAGCACCCTAGACAATAAAGATTTTAGACCAACTAATTATGAAATGAATTACTTAGTCCTCAAATATTTGGGGCCAGAATTTTCTCTATTACTTAGGATTCTTTTAATTATGAATAACAGAATTTGATTTTAGTTTAGGTAAGCAGAGAGAGCAATTCATTGGCTCACACAATTGGAAATTCTAAAAGTATTTAGTTTCAGGTATAGCAATTTATAGGGCCTTGAATAATAGCATAATTATTGGACCTTTTGCCATTATTCAACTTAGTTTTTTTAAATCTATATTGTCATTGCTCTCAGGTATTTTTTTCCTCAATTTGATGATCCCTAGCATCTCCAGACTTATAGCAATAGCTTAGCAAATCAAATCAGGGAAAAATCAAGGTGTTTCTTCTCCAATAGTTCAAATAAAAACTCTTTCACTTTGAATGTCAGAGAATTTACTTTATCTCTAGCTGCAGAGCCACACAGTAACCCAGATTGTTCCCAGTCAGTTGATCTGAAAGTAAGAGAGATATTGATATCTTGAGAGGGAATCTTGGTGCCAAAGTCATTATGATATTAGGTGAAACTTACTAACCACTTATTGCCAGCCACCATTCTAGGGGCAGTTTTGCAATCAAAACATGATTATTATGTCTATTTAATTATTTTGTTACTATACATTTACAGTAGTGAATATATGCATCAAGAGGAATTGGTCCATGTACATACCACATCCTAGTCCTTTCTATTTATTATCCATTTTATACCCAAACTGCAGTAGAGAGGTGAAGTCACTTACTCCAGTGCACAGAACTTGGAAGTTAGAGCCAGAATTGAGATACAGACAACTGAGCCTGGAATACAGACATTTATAGTCAACTCCCATGACCAGTATGCTCTGCTATCTGTGATGAAGCTGAGGAATGATGGAAGATACAGACGCTCACGCTATCTAGCTTATTCGTGTGCATATCCAGTGACCTGGCAGCAATAAGCCACAGTGGCATAGAGAGGGCTACTAGTTCTCTTGGTTTTAGAGCAGTGGCAAGAAGAGTTTTCTGACTCTCTGTCCCAGTTGTTTTCTGGCTTCTAAGAAAATAATTCTTCACAGCCACAGGTCCTTCTTTCAGTTTACTTCCACATTTCCCCCCACAACTTGGTGACTTCCACTAGTTAATTGGATGTCATTCAAAAATTGGATGTTTTGAGCATCTTCAATGAACTAAAAAATTACTCCGTGGTTATTTAACAAATATTGTTCATTAATGAGCTGTGTTATGTTTGCATACCTTCTAGCTTTGATGTTAAAGAAAGTTTGAGATGTATTTGTCACCCGCGTTCTGATTGATTCTCTTCTCTACTGGTGGTTGCTGCAAAAGACCACCTATGGTTAGGCTGCTTTCTGCTCTTTTTTGAAAATTAGTATAATTAGTATAAAGCTAATTACTATAAGCCTGGAGATGCTAGGAATTCTGAATCATCAGAATTCTCCTGCGGTGAGGTGCAGGCACAGATATTCTAGAAAGTCACCTGTGGCTGTGTACTTAAAATAGGTGTATAGCTTCTCCATAGCCTACCGGTCTAATTCTAAAGTTAGGCCCCAAAGAAATTGCTCTATTGAAGCACAATCTATGTTCTGAATGCTGGGTTTGACTTTCTGATAAATGCCAAGGCCACTTTTCCACCTTCTTGAGGGAAACACAGTGAAGGTGACTGCTAGCAGCTAAGTAATCATGGAACCTCAGGAGCCCCACTTTCCCTTTGGAATGGTAGATGTGTTTGGTTGAAGGATTCTCTGGGGCCATAGAGCAAACAGAGGTCTTGGAAGTCAGGTGACACCTTTGGTGTGGATGGAAGTCATCTGAGGGTAGAACATACAATTTACCTTAGTTTCTGTAGGGAGGGACTGAAAGCAGGTGAAGGATTTAGGTAAAGATTGACGCATGTGCATGCCGCTATATGACAGGTGCGTGTGAGCACATCTTCTCTGTGCATGTGCTCCTGTCTCTTCACTGCACAGAAAGGTCTCTGCTTCTTCTGACTTTCTATTTTCTCATAGTGTTAGCTTTTAGCCAGGTGCTGCCCCTGGCCCAGCTCTCCTGCACCCGATAGCTCTCATGCTTGGCATACATGAGTGAGCTCTCTCTCAATGAATTCAACGTCTCCAGGTTCTTATGCATCCTCCCCAAAAATGAATGAGTCCCATGTTACACCCATGAGTTCTCATCCTGGTAGCTGGTGGCAGAGGTGGGATCATGTGCTCCCTAACATGGACTAAGGAGTGCTCCACTAGGCTTGTGGGTATGAAGTGATATCAAGGGAGGCTGTGTGTGTGTGCGGGAAAAGGGATGCAGGAGGATGGGAATAACTGTCTGCTACACTGTCCAAAATTGTCCCTTGTCATTGAACCAAGTAATTTCTCACTGGAATATTTTCAGGAAAAACACAACAAAACTGGTTTTCATGGTGATGATCTGTTAATCCTAATGAACCCTCCTATGGTGTGTTCCACATTCTTGGTGATTACTGCAAAAGACCACCCCACTTCCACCCCACCCCACCCCAGTGGCATCAGTGCTCTGTGGCACGTTGCAGGCTCTGCCCTCAGCTGAGTTGCTCTTTCCCCAGGGAAAAGCTGCTTCTCTACTGGTGATTGCTGCAAAAGGCCAACTATGCTTACGCTGTCTTCTGCTCTTTTTTGAAAAGAAGGATCTGAACAGGAAGACAGCTCATTCCCCACGCATCACTGGGATATTCCTAACACCTTTTGAAAAAAAAAAATCCTGAATTTGGACATTACATATAAGTTCCCTCTCAGAATAAGCTTGGCATGCTTTACTTGCCAAGTCAAAAGCCTTGTTATTGAAAAGGAGAGATTCCTGACTGGTGATAAGTCATGTCAAAAGTCATACAATATCAAGTGCTAAGCAAGGTGGGAGAGTTCTACTGCAGTGAGGTGCAAGCACAGATATTCTAGAGTCACCTGAGACTGGGTAGTGAAAATAGGTGTATAGCTTCTCCATGGTCTATCGGTTTCATTCTAAAGTTAGGTCCCAAAGAAATTGCTTCATTGAATACTGAGGGTACACATCAGCATGTGCACGGCAGTATTACTATGGTAGCCGCGATGTTAACAACCAGCTGTCCATCACCGGAAGTAACGGATAAAATGTTATGAAGTGTTCTACACAATCCTATGAGACAGTTTGATGCAATAAGCAGATATACATAGAGAAACATGGCTAGAACAGAAGGAGAGCTTAGGTAACATTACTTATATAAATTAGAAACAGCTACTGCACAAAACGAGACCCCTGATCGCTGAGGACATATAGTAACAGACCAGAAGGTCTGTGTATGGGGATGACGGTAGCGGCAGTGCTGATGAAGAGAGAAAATAATCAAATTTAAAAAGAGAGTTGGGGTGGGGGCGAGGGCTTGCCCAGCCACGTGGTGGTGATCACAAACGGAGGAATAGGATAATTCATAGTCTTCCATGCCTCAGGTCCAAAGAAGACAATAAGAAAAGCAGAACAGAAGAAATGTTTGACTGAGTTAGTAGGGAAACCCGCTTATAATTGGGGTATAATTATAAGGTAGAAGTCAGGGCCCTGCGGCTCCGAGACTCCCACCTCCTGCCGCGCCCTGCACACTCTGATTCTAAAAGCCTGGGTTACTGGTAGCTTGGTTCTTCTTACCCTGGCTTCTAGCTGTTACATAATAGACGAGGAAAACGGAAGCCATCAGGAGGCTGAATGCCTACAAGGAGAGGGATTCTGAGATAGAAAGGCAAGCTCTCAGCGGGAACCAGGGTGAAAACCAGCCGGAAGTGTGTGCAGTTCTGCGCTCTGACTCTTGGGACACTTGGTCTTCTCCCAGCCAAAGTGAGGTGGCCCAATCAAAGCTGTGCTCCAGGCCGCAGGGTGCTCCTCCTCCTCAGAAGCTCTTCTAGAGAAAAGGGCCGTGGGCTGAGAAGGAGCTCAAAAAGTATAAACCCTCCTTTCTCTGGTAGCCTGACTAAGGAAACATCCTGTTGCCTGCCAGACCCGTGAAAAAGTGCACGAGAGATCTTCTCACCCCAGCTGACTTCCTGTCAGAGAGAGCCAAGCAAACTTGCTTGCTTGTGCGGCGGAGCCTTTAAAAAATATTCCCTAAGGTTTCTAAGGAAATGTGAGGTGGAGAGATAACAGATCAAGCCGGCTCATTGAAAGATGCCCTTCTCCGGCTGTTTTGTCAATTTTTTGAAGTTTTAGTTATTCAGGGTAATCTTAAGATTAGGAAATAAAGGAGAATGAGACCTTGTGCACGGGAACCCTCTGAAAGTCCCTCTTCTAAAGGACTCAAATTAAAAAAGCAAGAGAACTTTAAAAGAAAGTGTTCTTTTCATCAAATTTCATTAGGAGAACACTGGAACTTCATGTGACCTATTGTGTCGTTGGAATATTTCTGTTTTCCCCAGGACTTTTCCTCTCTTGCCTTATGATAGAAGCCAAAGCTAGAAAAGCTGATACAGTCAACATCAACAGGTATTGCTCCAAGCGCCTGTCCGGAGACGCTGCTCACCGCTACCTTTCACAGAGGCAGGGTTCACAAGAGCTCGGACGGTGGAGGGTTGGTTCTCAATATGCAGGACAGCTTTGCTGCCCTAGGAGGAAAACGTCATGGGTATCATTTGAATCCTCATGCCGAGCTGTAGTACCGTGCGCTGCCTGGCCCTCATTACTTCCTCAGAATGTTGGAGTGCCTTTTCTTTTTGCAAAGTGACAGAGACGACATGCTCCAAGGAATGAGCACTCTATGGCGCGTTGCGGGGTCTGTGGTCAAGTGGGCTGTTGGAAGATCCACCTCTCCACTGGTGATTACTGCGAAAGACCAGATGTTTTCCTTTAACCTCCTATTGGTTCTAATCTCCCTCAATCTTTGATCCTAGCCCCACTTGAAAGTAACCCGTCATTTAGCTCCTCTTGGGTGGTCTTCAGTGGAGATTTAGTTAATTCTAACTTCTTGTACAGTCTTTCCCCATGTGCTTCCATGGTAAAATTCTACCTTTCTAATTGCTAAGAGGAAAATTGTTAATCCTTTTGATTCAGGGAGCAGCATAATAGCCTTAAAATTGGCAACTTAATTGAAAAACTCAAATTGCTGACTCTTTCTGGTAGTTCTTTAATAACATTTCCCTATTCATTCTTTATTTTTTAAAAAATAAAATAAAATAAAATTTGTTCTGTAAAATGTGCTTTCAAAAGACTATCTGCTGGCTGCCTTTTTATTCTAAGATTGTTTGGATTTTACGAATGTTTTCAAGGATTTTATGGATTACTACAGATCAGCTTAATGGGTTGCATAGAGAATATTCCCTGGAAGAGAGAAGGGATATGTGATGTTGACTAATGGAAAATAGAAATTCTTCCCCTCCCTCCTCTCCCATTATATAAGAATAAACAACTTAAATCACCGCTCTTGGATTCTAAGGGTTGTCTAGGCTGGATATGTCAAATATCAGTGTGAGTTTAGAGATTAGGTTATTTTGAATTATGACTGGTCTATATTAGTACTCTTGACTTCATTATCAAAAACTAACCAAAGAAGCTAGTTTTCTTTTCTTTTAAAGGGGTCTCCAATTTTGCTTTGGGTTCATAAAAGCAAATTCCTTTCAAAAATTCTGGGACTAGAAGGGCTTTTGGGCTCTTGGCATATTTCACTGATGTTGCTTATGAATAGAGAAAAGGTCAAGGATTTTGCTTATTTGTTTTCCATAGGCACTCTAAATTTTCAAAGGTTTGGAGTCTTTTAAGGGACTTTTAAGAGACACTTAATTTGTTACAGATGCATTAACATATTGAATTTATGTGAAAGAATGAAGGCCAGGCAAAGGATATTGGGTTCATTATTTATTAGTAGAGCTAGTCAAAACTTCCCCGTTTTAACCAAGTGGTGGTTTGGCTCCTGTTCAAGAAGCCATCTCTTAATATTGCTGTCCCTAGCAATTAACATGCACCAAGAGGGTGGATGTGCCCTTGTTATGCTTGACCATGGTAGACCATGTGGGGCAATCTTTCTTTTCTCCAGAATGGACATAGCACTTGTGGGTAATTATTGCCAAGTATGTGCTACTCCTGCTTCCTATCCAAAATGAGGTCCCCAGTGAGGCCTCCAAATCCTGCAGGATCTGAGCCCCCTCTCACACTAGGTCCCCGTGGTGTTTCTCCCTGGTGTCCCACCTGGTCTTTTCCCAGTGTCTCTGACTCAGTACATGTCCTCCGCCCTCCTCCTTTCTGCTCCGGGAAATCTGTTCCCTCAGGCTCAGGGAGGCCTTCTTCATCACCCTTTGCCCCTCAGGGAAGACTTCCACTCCTCACTATCTCATATCCTGCTTAACAACTTCACCTACTGCCTATTCTCCAAACCACAGTTCCAACTTTATATTTATGTTTTTGTTTTATTTATTGCCTTTCTATTCTTTTTTTTTTTTGTGTGTTTGTGTGTGGGACCAGGGTTCGAACTCACGACCTTGCACTTGCCCAGCAGGCACTTGTGCCTCGGAGCTATCTCCCCAGCCCCTGCCTTTCTATTCTTAAGAATTTCTGCTTGTTGCTAGAAACAGGGCTGAGTTTTATTTATCCACACGGTTCCAGTGTTTGACAACATACCTGACTGGATATAGTGGTGCATGTTTGTCATCCTAGTATTCTAGGAGGCTAAGGCAGGAAGATTGCAAGTTTGAGCCCAGCCTGCGCAATTCAGCAGAATCTTGTCTCAGGGCCAGCCAGACAGCTCAGCAGACTAAAGTACCTCCTTAGGCAGATGCAGGCCCCGGGGTTCAGTGCCCTGGCATGTCGTGCTGGTCCTGCCCATGGGGCACAATGAGCCAGTGACTAAGACAGGGTGTGGTGCTGCACACTTATAAACCCAGCACTTGGGAGGCTGAAAACAAAAGGATCTATGCACCCTATAGACCTTGTACTAAGTACATATATAAACAATTTTGTCTCAAAATAATAACAAATAGAAATGTGGTAGAGATAGAGCTCAGTGCAAAGGCCCTAGGTCCAATGTCCCATATACAAGGAAAACAATTTTTCTGGTAGTAAATGTTTAATAAATATCTGTGGAATGAATGAAGGAATAGTGAGTGAGCAAGCAAATGAGCGAGTGAATGAATGAGTCATGTTTCACTTCAGCTGCACCTGATGTGTTCATGCATGAGGTCAAGGCTTTTAATTCTGAGGCCCACACTTTCTCTTGTACCTTAATTCTGTTTGCTTGGGTTGTTAAATTTCTCAAGGATCTCAATGGCTCTCTGTGGCTTCTTGCCCAACCTAAGTGCCCTGGCAGAAAAGGAGAGGGATCAGGACCCCACCTATGGGGCTAGAGACAGAGAACACGATGCCATATGTCCCTCTTTTCCCTGTATTGCTAAAATTATGCAAGTTAAGGAACTGGAGAAAAAAAAATAATTCAAAAAGGCTAAATTAACCTGAAAGACATTGGGGAGGCAATGTGAAGTCTAACCTCACCAGAATCTTGGCTCTCAGGGTGAATTAGTGCATAAGAAAGGCCTTTGGGTTCCTTTGCCCACCTGTGGAAGCCCTGTGGCATTAGTTATGAAAATTGATGAGCACAAGCAAGTCTCTTCCACAATGATATCAGTCAAAAAATGGAAAATCATAATCCGCCACTGTTTGTTACAGAGGCTATCTTTCTTCCAGTAAATATATGTTGCCTCTTTGTCAAAGATAAGGTGGCTGAGTGTGTTTGTAGCTGCTTCTGCATCTTCTAATCTATTCCATTGATCTTCAGGTCTATTTTTTTTTTCCAATACCATACTGACTTTATCACAGTAGCTATGTAGTATAATTTTGTCAAAAATTGTAATGTCTCCTGACTTATCTTTGTTGCCCAGGATTGTCTTTGCTATGCTAGGTTTTTCTGGTTCCAAACAAATTTTAGGAATGATTTATCTAGGTCTGTGAGGTATTTTGATAGGCATCGCATTAAATTTGTATAGCAATTTTGGGAGTATGGCCATCTTCACAGTGTTGGTTCTTCCTATCCAGGAGCAGGACATATTTTTCCATTTTCTGAAATCCTCTATAATCTCTTTTCCAGAGTACTGTAGTTTTCATTGAATAGATCTTCTACTTCTTTAGTTAGATTCATTCTTAAGTATTTCATTTTCCATGGTGCTATTGTGAAAGGTATTGTTTCTCTAATTTCTCTCTCTGTGTGTTTGTTATCTGTGTAGAGGAATATTATTGACTTTTGGGTATTGACTTTGTATCCTGCTATGCTACTGAATGTATGTATTAATTCTAGTAGCTTCTTGGTGGAGGCTTTTGGGTCTTCCAAGTAGATTATCATTTCATCTGCAAATAATGATAGTTTAGCTTCTTTACTTATTCTTTTTCCTTTTATTTCTCTCTCTTGTCTAATGGCTCTAGCTAATGATTCCAGAACTATATTGAATAGGAGTGGTGGTAGAGGACATCCTTATCTTGTACCAGATCTGAGAGTAAAAGAGGTCAGCTTTTCCCCATTTAGAATTATGTTAGCCATTGGATTGTCATAGATGACTTTTATCAGATTGAGCTAGAGGCCATCTATTCCAATTTTTGCTAGAATTTTTATTTTATTTTATTCCTTTTTTTTATTTTTTGAGACAGGGTCTCACTGTGCAGTTCAGGCTGGCTTTGAGCTCACTTTTGTAGCCCAGGCTGGTCTCGAACTCACAATGATCCTCCTGCCTCAGCCTCCCAAGTGCTGGGATTACAGGCGTGAGCCACCACGCCCGGTTTTTGCTAGAATTTTGAATATGAATGAGTGTTGGACTTTGTCAAAAGCCTTTTCTCCATCAATTGAGATGATCATGTAGCTTTGGACTTGCCTCTATTGACATAGTGTATTACATTTATAGATTTGTGTATGTTGAACCACCTTGCATCCCTGGGATGAGTCCTACCTGGTCATGGTGTATAATCTTCTTAATGATTTTCTGTATTCTTTTGCAAGAATTTTCTTGAGGATTTTTGCATCTATGTTCATGAAAGAGATTGGCCTGTAGTTCTCTTTTTTAGTTGCATCTTTGTCTAGTTTTGGTATCAGTGTAATACCTCTAGGGCTGATTTTGGGAGGATTGTTTCATGTTCAATGTCATTAACGAGTTTGAAGAGTATTGGGATTATATCTTCTGTAAATTTCTTGTGGAATTCACTGGTGAATCCATCAGATCCTCGACTTTTCTTTGTTGATAGATTTTTTATTACATTTTGTATTTCATTGGCTGTTATTGGATTATTGAGAGTTCTTACATCTTCTTGATTCATACACAGGACAATTAAGACAATGAACCTAAGAATCTCCAACAGGTTTTTGAAAGTAGCCGTTAATTGGTAGAATTCTCACCCTGACTAACTATATGTGTTAATATCTGGGAGATAAGCAACTACACTGAGAATAGCAATGTGTAATGCTAAAACTATGCTTGGAATTTCTGTCATTCTGGTCTTCTAGATGCACGCTGCTTCTAATGTCATATAAATTATTGGCATACCCTCCCTCAAATAATTTTTTTTTTAAAGGTAGCAACAGAGAATAAGTGACAAGAAAAACATGCCATAGGATTGACTTGCTACAATTTTGTATATGGCTAGATTTCTAAATTTCTGTGTAAAAACGTTTACTTTTTATCACTGTATAGGGATTTATTAGAATATCAATGTTTGGTGGAAAATACTGATTCCATGTTAAATCTAAGGCATTCAGTATTCACAAAGAATATTAAAAATGATGATAAGCTCAAGTGCCTATGTTATAGGGAAATAATATCATTGAGTTTCTCTTCTAGAAGGTTAAGCACTTAAATCTGCAGTCCAAAAATTAGAGAAAAAGAAGGGTCATAAGGATAGCCAATATTTTGGCCCTAGCCTTTCAAGGTCAGTGAGGACTTAGGGTGTAAGAGAACCTGTACTGTAACATCCTATAACTTAGTAGTCTCAAATTTCTGTTCAAGGAGATTATGGGGCCACAGAGGAAAGGGATCAATGATGTACAGTGTGCCTAAGGAGAGTCACCTAGAGAGAAAACATTCTCTCACACTTTCACAGAGAGCAAACTGGTCAAGCAATGGCCATGACTCATCCAGACAGCTAACACTGACAAAAGTTCTACAAAATGCTGTGCATAGTTTCAGGGTAAATCCTGAAGAGCTTTGGCTTTCCTTGTCAGATATAAAAGTTACATGTTTTGTTATAGGTCTTGCGTTAACTGGTATTAACCATCCAGCAGAAAAATTTAACCATGTGGTATAAAAAGTAAAACCACATTATTATGCTGAGCTGTAAAATGCTCAAGTCAATAGCGTCTGACATTGCCATTACTGCTATAACCAACTATTACAGACTATTGGACTATACATACAACTACTTTCTCTTAGTTCAATTAGAAGAAATATTTGTCCTAATAGTGTTTCAAAAGGTTATCATGTCTGCATCTTGAACAACTACTATGAAGACAACAATGTGTATTGTATTAATTATTGTGGCTATCCTACTAGCCTGTTTTAAAACTGTCTCATTGTTATTTGTTTCTCATTAAAGTTAAAACAGAAACTGAAAATCAAACTTTGCCACACCATGTTTCAACTACTTATCCTCTTTATCACCAGATTCAGTCATATGGAACTTCGGCCCTTTCTGAAGAATTTCAGAAAATTCTACCAGACTTCTCACGTCTCGGTGCGGCCCTTGGTGGCCCTGACTGCACTGGCTGAGCCCAACGAACAACTTGTGAGGGTGTTTATAAGGGGCATTCATTTCAGTCACTGCCCAGAGTCCTGAAACCTCCTATCAAAATAGAGCTGATAGAATCAAAAGTCCTTTTTTCTCAAAATTTACCTTTTAGAAGCTCAAATCTAATGTTCAGTGTAGCTTCGTGGGATTTTCAACTTACTTTACTATCATTTTAATGAATATTTTTCTTTAAAACTATATTTTTGTGTGAATATGAGAATTCAGTTTTGCTGTGCTTCTCTTGTTGTTGTTGTT
>PVJA010003900.1:0-90586 GCA_004027025.1 Myocastor coypus | reverse complement strand
TTATTTATTTATTTATTTGGTACAGGGTCTTGCTACGCAGCTTCATCTTGTAGTGATCTTCCTGTCTCAGCCTCCCCTGCACAGGAATTACAAGCATGCCCCGCCATGCCTGTTTTCATGGCCTTCATGGCTCCTAGGATTCCTATTCCAGCATGTAGTACTGGAACTTCAATCTGGGTCTTTCTGCTTGTCAGGCAGGTTCCTAGACCACCGAGCCATCTGCCCAGCCACCATTCTTGTCTTACTACAGTAATTTTATCATCAATGGTAACAAGGCTTTTGACTGGATTAAGGCATAACTAAGGCACTAGTAAGCTTTTCTAGATATGGATGTGAAGATACTTCCATAAGACACTGGTCTACGAGCAGCTGAAATAGGTGACATAGTGAAGCCTTATTATGCCTCACTGTTGGTGAGCATTATCCAACATAGAAAAACAAAACAAAAGACAGGAAGAAAAATTCTGTCTCCGTCTCCATCTCTCTGTCTCTCTCTCTCTAGTTTATTTTTACTGGATAGCCCTGTTACACATAAATAGGAATTTTAGGACAACATTTAATTGCAATATTTCTAACTTCCTAAGTATTTCTGTACTTTTGCTGTTGTTTCTTTTTCATTTTATAAATGACTATTAAATCTTGAAAAATTTTTCACATGTATTAAAACTATTACATATTTTTCAGTTTAACCTGTTGATATGATTGAATACAATCATGCTATCAATCTGTCTTACATACTTGAAATGAA
This sequence comes from Myocastor coypus, assembly GCA_004027025.1. NCBI lineage: Eukaryota > Metazoa > Chordata > Mammalia > Rodentia > Myocastoridae > Myocastor > Myocastor coypus. The sequence continues at coordinate 89,838 of PVJA010003900.1, read as the reverse complement.
CCCTAATTGTATTGCGTTATATAATTCTTTTGATACACTATTTTAATCAAATCGCTAATATTTTGTAAAGTTTTTGCAATTATATTCACAAGATATATGGTGCTTAAATTTTTAACTTGTGAAGTCATTGTCTAATTTAATATTAGAATTACGATGATATTACAACATGCGTTAGAGTATTCCTTCTGCTTTTATTTTATGATTGGGATTTCAGTGAATTATTGTGATTTCTTAAATGTTTGTAGAATTTAGCTATGAGCTATCCAGGCTTGGTGGTCTCTATTAGTACAATTTGTAGTCAATTCAAGCTCTAAGAGACATTGACTTTTCAGATTCTACATATTTTCCTTTATGAACTTTTGTACATTGTCTTTCAAACAATTTCATTTAGATTATCAAATGTATGGGTAGAAAATTTATCATACAGTACTTTATCTTTTTTATGTTTTTGGTATCAATAGTAATGTCCTTTCTGGTTTCTGATATTTCCTATTAATATGTTACCTTTCTCTTAGTTAAGCTTTCCAGAGTTAAACCAACTTTTTGATCTTTGTCATCATTCCATTTTTAATTTATTAATTTTATTCTAATTTCCATTTCTTATTTTTTATTTTTCTTATTTTTTTCATTTTCTAAGAATACTTAAGTATTTTTAAATTGTTCTCATTTTTAATATACACATTCATTACTGCCTTAATTCATCACTGAACTCTGTTTTCATTGTTTCAAACAAAGTTAAATGTTACATGCATTTTATTGTCCTATGCCCAAAACTATATTCAAATTATTCCTGAGACATGCTTTTAACTGACGGTTTAAATATGAGATTCTTGGTTCCCTTCAAGTAGTTTTGGATTTCTGAGCTGTCTGTTATTGACTTGTAGCTTAATTACATTATAGTTTAGAGCACATTTTGAACATGTGTTTTCTGGCTTACAATATAGATATGTGAGCTTCAGAAGAAAGTGTACTGTTTGTGTTGAATGAAACGTGTTCTCCTGGTATAGACTAGATCTCGCTAATCCAATGATGAGTTCAAGCCTATTCTTACTGGGTTCCCACCTGCTGGCTCTTCCAGTTACTGAGAGAGGTGTTTGAGGTCTTTATCTATAGTAACAGACTATCTTATTTATTTTTGCAAACCAGTTTCTGCCTCACATATTTACATACTTTCTGTTAGTAGATGCACATTTATTAAATATTGTTTTGTCTTTTTTATATTTGACCATTTTCACTTTGCATAGAGTCTTTCTTTATCCTTGATAATTTCCTTGCCCTGAATTCAGCTTCATCAGGTGTTAGCTTGACTGTGCCATAAAGTAACCAGAAGTTTAGTCAAATATTTTTATTGTCTTTGTGCAGCATTACTGGTTGAGATTACTGTTTGAAGTAGCACACTAAATAAAATAGACCCTTAACTAAGATGGCCTTCACTTAGAGTTGAAGTCTGGAAGGAGAACAAAAATGAGTAATGAGATAATTCCTTTAGCCTGACAGACTATGACCTGCGACAAACATTTTTTTCTGCTTTTGGATTCATACTGTAACTTCGGTCCTTCTATATTCTTGAGCTTGAAAGAATTTGGACTGCAAATGTAGAAATAGCTCTTCTGGTTTTCAAATTGCAAATGGCACTTCTTGGGAATTTCAGGTTCAGTGTTCATGTGATTAATTTCTTTATAATCCATCTATCATTTATCCATGTCATTTTACTGGGGAACCCTAATGCATCTGCTTTCTCTAATACTCATATATCTCTTTTAGCTTCTTTGTTTAATGTTATGGTGCTGTCACACCCACAATACAGCTATGTTAGAGAAGTGAATCAAGTTTCTGACATGAAAACTATCCTATGGGCAATTTGTGAAAGATAAAACTTGTTATCAGCAGGTACTAACAGAAAAGTTTAGGATTAATTGATACTAACAGGTAAGGTCTGTGAGAAACACACAGTGCTGGCTCCAACAGTAGTACTTGGATTGTCCACAGACAAGGACATATTTAATAACACCATTCATTAAAATCTATAAGAGATGTGTACTTTATAACAGAATCACTCAGTAAATCTACAAGAGAAAAAGCTAACAACAGCACCACTTCAAAGGACCAGTGCCAGTAGGCTGGTCAAGTGTTTCCAAAAAGGCAGGCCAGGTGGCAGCTGGCTGGGTTATACCATGCATCATTTTCGCAGTGCTTATTTCTGTAACAGATTATCACAGGGAGGGAATTTTATGTGCTCTATTACATAATATATTGACATCATTAGCTTCCTCTGTTCCATTGTATGACTAGCATTTCATGACAGACTTAGCATAGGAATAGAATTGCATTTCTAGATAGCAGTAATTTTCCCCATTTCCCTATGTCCTTTAAATAACATTTATCCAGACAGTTCAATGTCTGTCCAATACCATGTCTCCTTGACCTGGCCAGAGTCTTGGGAATACAAAAGCCGCACTGAAGGCACACACTGCTTTCTAAATTCTCCAGTTTTTCACAGAGAGCTAGTATATATGGCACTTCTCTATATATATAGTAGATAAATAGATAGATAGATAGATAGATAGGCAGATATAGATATAGATATGTGTGATATATAATATAATATATATAACATAATTGTAGCATGTTTAAGGTATGTTTCTTACAAAAATATATAGATGACATTTGTTAATCTAATTTTGACAACACTTTTTTTGTGTGTTTTTTTGAGACAGGGTCTCACTATGCAGGTCAGGCTGGCCCTGAGCTCACTTCTGTAGACCAGGCTTGTCTTGAACTTGCATTGATCCTCCTGTCTCAGCTTCCCATGTTCTGGGATTACAGGTGTGCACCACCACACCTGGCTAATTTTGACAACTCTTATAATGAATTTATTTAAGTAATTCATTATTAAGTGAATTTTATAGAGTGAAATTAATATCGACCATATTTGCAAATATGTTTTAATGTTATCCTTTTTTTTTGTCTACTCTTTCAAGCATTCTTTGATTTGGCAGAAATTTCTAGATGACTCCGGTGATATATGTAAGTTGCACTTGAGATGGCTTTGCTCAGTGTCTGGGGTCCTGCACCCTCTTTCTGGAGTCACTGAGCTAGTTCAGGCACTTCTGATGGCCATGGTATGAGGGATGAATGACTAGTGGGAAAATGTGAAGCCCATTAAGGATAAATTTGCAGCAAGCATATAGTCATGTCTGTCTTAGTGTACTGGGTAAAGCCAAATTACCACTTAGCCAAACACCATGAAAAGAAACTGAAATGAACTTCTTCCCTGTAGGCATGAGAACTACAAAGTTACATAGCAAATTTGATGAACACAAAGAGTGAAGAAAATTGGGGTCAATAAAACATTATTCATTCTATGCATATCTCATGTACTTTTGCTGACCTGTTTTACTTCTGTTTACATCCTCTAGAAAGTATTACGAAGAAACTTCATTTACTTTGCATACTGTCTGTATCTTTAGTGTCTAAATCAATGCTCAGTAAATCTGTTTACGTGGATTAAAGGACAAATAAGTCATATAAATATAACAGCGGAAGGCTGTTTGGCAAGGAGTGTCAGACACACACCTTAATTAGTGAGCATGAGTCTACCCAGAAAATTGCAATGAATATTATGGAGGGTTAAATGTAAGCCCTCAAAAGGAAGCTAGTTTTGCAAACTCTATGTATAATATTATTAGGTTTTCATTTATGCTCAAATTAATATGAACACATGCTATATGTACCAGGAGTGTAAGTCTCTCTCCTTAGACCATGTATGGATTTCATGTTTTGCTTTGCTCTAGTTTCTACAGGTCAGCATCAGATTCTGTCACTTCTTTTAACAGAAACAGATCTGCAAATATTAAGTGAATCTAACGTTATTCTTAAGGAAGCTATTACGCAGTCCTGGTTCTCCCAAGGCACTGATCTGAGGAAGTAGAACAGCATTTGATTCCAGGCAGATGTGGAACTGCTTCTTGTTCTTGTGCTGTGAAGCATCCCAGTACGTTCTTAGTTCTATACAGCATAGTATCAGTATGGAGAAAATAGACAAAAGCCTCATCATCGCTTTCATAAGAAGAGTTCAGCTATCCTTCTGTCTTTCCAAATGCTCACTGAAACATGAAGACCGAGCAATATGCAGTGTAAGCATTCTCTTTAACCCGTTGTCTTTCTTCCTTCTAGATCCCTCACATGGTTTCCACTTACAAATAAAAATTTTCCATGCTCCTAAAAGATGGAGAGGAGTATATCATATAAATTTGCCAGGTAAAATACAGAACTTTTAGCTAACAATTAAATTATCTCATATAAATAACAAATATATTCTCAGTATCAATATGCTTCATGTAATATTTAGTACTTTAGATTATTTATATTGCCCATGATATTATTGAACTTTTAAATTTTTCTGATATCTTGCATTTTTATTTACTTCACCATTCATCCTCATAAGATGTTACTACACAACCACATGAAATAATGCTTAACCACAAATATACCAGCCCAACAGATGGGTACATACCTTTTTCACAATAAATTTCTTGAAAAATGGAGATGAACACAGTTTGTTCATGTAAGTTGTTACTTTAGAGATACAAGTGGAGTCATGTGGGCCTGTGCAAAATAAATTCAGTAAAACAGAAATAGTGGAAGACTCGGGGGGATATTTGACAATCAAACTAATAGTTGAGGAAAAGAATTTTGACAGTAGAAATTTGGACCTTATAAATCTATAAAACACATAAAAATAATATAATTAAAACTTAAATGTAAACTAAAATGGAGAAAAATAAATACATTGAAAGCTATAAGCTACAAGCTTCCACAAGAAGCAGGGTTCAATAACAAAAATTTAAATACAAAAAAGGAAAGAAATGAATGGGATTCACCAAAGTTTTGGAAGAGTGAATTTCTATAGCCCTTAAGTTTTGGCTGACAAGACTTGCCAGACTTGCTTTAAAACAATTGTATGAAGTTTAATATTTTATAGTTCAAATGAATTTATTCAATTATACCATTTCAAGGAAATAGCAAGTTATAAATGTCATTTGAGGAGATGTATCATCTGAGGTTGTTATTTACTATGTCTTGAACTTCGCTGACCCTCTTGAAAAGTAATTCAATATATTTATGCAAACTACCAAACTTCTAGGCTTGGCAATATTCTAGATATGGGTGAAATAGCAGGGAAAATAAAGCCTCTGCATTTGTGGGACTCAGAGGTTAGTGAGCAGAAAGACAATAAATCACTACACAAATATAAGGCCAGAAAACAGGAACAAGTATCCAGAAAATATATTATGAAGGCCTGCAGAGTAATGAGGTGGAGAAGCAGAAACTATAAAAGCAGATCCAAAGTTATGCTCCATAGGATAAATTGTACCTTTTAGATCTTTTTTTTTTTTTTTTTTTTTTCTGATCAAGTCTTGTTTATTGAAGAAGTGAACGGGGTTTAAGTAAAGGTAGCAGGGGAAATTGAATCTGCGTCAGTGGTTACCTTGCAACCAGGGGAGGTCTTAAGACCCAAGGAATGCTCTCGTTTCAGCATTACAATAGAGAGGCTCTCACAAGTCGACTCCCCACAGGTCCGCCTTTTCTTTAAAGTTTTGGCAGCAGCATAGAGTATGGTGATCTCCTGTGGGGACGGTGCACCTTTTAGATCTTATGTACTTATTTTCCAGCAAGAAACTACTATGATAAATAAACAAAATGAGTAGAATAACAGGACATAATTAACATCCCAAAATTAATATCATTCCTGCACCCAAACAACAGAAGAGAAATTTGGGGAATTACACCCTTTATGATAGCATCTAAAATAGAAAATTAATAGTTAATCTAACAGAAGTAAATTATATAGCAAAAATCACAACACTCTGATAAAAGAGATCAAAGAAGAAAATCCATTGTGAAAATGGCTATAATCCACAAACTTTATATAGATTTAATGCAGTCCTGATCAAAATAACATTAGCATACCTTACAGATTTAGAGAAAGTATTCCAAAAATTCACTTGCAGATATTTTTATTAGCACTGGTCCTTGAAAAAATCTAGGTCCAAGATTTAATCATTTGTTATGAACTGAAGGTTATATGCACATTCAAATATTTTACAAATCTTTGCAATCCCTTTTTTCTCCATTGATGGTGGAACTAAAACGGTACAAAGAAAAATTTTAAAAGATAAAATTTCACTCATCTTTTTTTTTTTTTTTTTTTTTTTTTTTTTGAGACAGGGTCTCAGTATGCAGTTCAGGCTGGCCTTGAGCTCACTTTTGTGAGGCTGGTCTCGAACTCACACCGATCCTCCTGCCTCAGCCTCCCAAGTGCTGGGATTACAGGCGTGCGCCATTCACTCATCTTAACAAATATGCTTCTAGTTGTACTTGGAAATGAAATATATTAGGCTCTAATACTCTTGGTAAATAATGATAAAATTATTCTAAATATAATTTATAAATTATGCACTTTTTTCTAAGTCTGGGAACTTAGACATATACCTTATTCTTTTCAAGTAAAGATAAATCCAGTAAAATTGCTACAGTGAAAAATAAATAGAACAACAGTATTGAATCATTAATGATAGACATAAAATATTTTGCAGAGTCACCAATGGAAACACTTGGATTGAACATATTTCATTATTTAAGTTAAAGGTAAGATGTTATTTATTCCTCAAAGGTATTTTTTTTATGTAGAGAAGAGGAAATGTAATGAATATTCTGAACTTTGACATCAGTAAAATCGCTGCTAAACTGTCATGAAATATGACCTAGAAAATTGGCTTAAATTGACTTGCAGAGGACATAGTAGCATGTATTACAATAAGCTAGAAAAATCATGAGAAAGATTAATGAATATTATTACTGTGGCTTCTAGATATTTGAGGTCCCAGCATTGAGTTAACCTTTTTGTAAAGTTGCTTTCATCACTGTAGTCTGCAAATTAGCAGTTTAGAAAATACCAGATTCACATTGGTCTTCGGTGGACCTATACATTGAATAAATGATGATTACAGATTATCTAAGATTCTTCCAATCAAGATGGAATTTCTGCTCTTTCTGCATGAATAATGAGAGGCTCAATTAGTGCTCCAACCAACAGAATATAGAAGTGACCCTGTGAAAATTTCCTGACACAGAACTACAGTATTTCATTTGGGCTTCAGAAAAGATGTACTTTTTATTGGGAACTCCTAAGAACTCCACTGTGAGAAACAAAGAGTCACAGGGCACATAGGTGATTCAGAAAACTGACCAAGTTTGGCTTCCAACTTCTCCCTTACAGGAAAACTATCCAGCCTAGTAGTATCTTCATATGATACCAGCCACCATCTAGTGATAACTGCATGTGAAATCCCATGCGAAATTCCCCATTGCAGCTCGGAAACTCATAGGGGTGCACTGAGTTATAATACATTTAGGTTAGAGATGGTTACACAGAAGTAAATCATAATAAAACCTTTTGGAGTTAAAGATATTACATTTTCTGGCCAAAGTAGAAGTTATCAGTAATTTACATGAAAAAAATTTTTTAACATGCAAGTACTGGATATCGATAAGGATTTAGCATCAAAGTTAACTAACATCAGGGCCCGGTATGGTGGCATGTGCCTGTAATCCCAGCACTTGGGAGGCTGAGGCAGGAGGATCAGTGCAAGTTCGAGACTAGCTTGGGCTACAAAAGTTTGTTTAAGGCCAGCCTGAACTGCATAGCAAGACCCTGTCTCAAAATCAAATAAAGTTAACTAACATTTAAAATATATTTTGTAAACCTATTTTGAAAAGTTTCTTTTGAAGCCAGGGGAGAACGACAGTGGGAACAATTCAAAAAGAGTAACGAATGACAGTCAGGAAAACGACACTTTCTTGGCACTCTCTGCCTCTTGGTATGTGTGGAAATCATTTCAGTATTTCTACCATAGTGAAGATAATTCAAATAAAATTGGGATGAGAAAAAGAATTGCGCATCCTGGAATTTCTTTTATCCTTAAATATATTTGAATGGGAAAAAAAAAATAAAACATCATTCCTCTTTTGTATAGCTCTCCTTTCCTGGACTACTTTTCCTACCACTGCACACACTGAATCTTAGAATATGCTCTGTATACAAATGGTGTGTGTGTGTGTGTGTGTGTGTGTGTGTGTGAGAGAGAGAGAGAGAGAGAGAGAGAGAGAGAGAGAGTGAGACAGAGACAGACAGACAGACAGACACAGAGACAGAGACAGAGAAAGAGAAAGAGACAGAGACATTATTTTGGTACTTTTACTTCTGAAATTTCAGAATAGAAGGTAAAGTTAAAGGAAGCAGCATGACCATGAGATATCTCACAGCAGCTTATTCACACTTACTTAGGAGGGAGGAAGTGATCAGAAAGTTACCCTATTCTGTGCTGGATGCTGTATCACAGAAATTGTCAGCTTCTGTGGGGCAAAAATGAGTCTGTAAGCTATGAAACATTGTAGAGATATGGACTGACTTGCAAGGTTAAAGAAATGGTTCTTGAACATCTGTACATAAAAAAGAAAAACAATTTCTGCTGCAAAACTGTTACTGTGGGTCCTTATCAGACATTTATAAATTTTCCAAAAATTCCTAGGAAAAGTAAGAAAGTAGACATACTGGAAAATTCATTTTGTGGAATTGCGGAAACTTGTTATAATATATAATGATAAATAACAAAAGAATCATTACAGAACAATTATCTCATGAGCAATGATTAAATTTTAAAGCTCTTAAAAGTAGGACATTCTTCCAGAAACTCATGAAAGAGATACCACAACTTACTTTAGAAATAATTTTATTACAGGAAGAAATATCCTCAACTATTTTGAAAAATAGTGTTAACAGGTTGGATCTGAGGATATTTTCAACAAATGTATATGTTCCTGAAAGTAAAATGAAAACACTGGTCTTTTCCTTATAAGAGAAGGTTTTGGTTTGCTGAATATATATATATATATATATATATATATATATATATATATATGCAAGAGAGAGGGCTGACCAGATAGCTCAGCACATTAAAGTGTCTACAGGCAGGAGTTCAATCCCTAGGCTTGTTGTTCCAGCCCTGCCCCTGAGGTGCACAGAGTTGGCAATTGAGATTGGGTGCAGTGGAATGTGCCTCTAATCCCAGCTCTTGGGAGGCTATAAACAGGCAGATCACTATGAGTCCAGTCTAGTAGGGAGACCCTGAACACCCTGTAGACTCTTCCCTAAAATACAAAAAAAAAAAAAAAAAAAAAAAAAAAAAAAAAAAAAAAAAAAAAAAAAAAAAAAAAAAAAAAAAAAAAAAAAAAAAAAAAAAAAAAAAAAAAAACAGAGCAAGAGAATCTTGAAGGAGAAAATAACATTGAGATAGTGACTTACCAAGAAATAGTAAAACATTAGATCTATAGTATTTTATTAAGGCAAAGATAGACTCATAGACTAATGGAGAAGAATTGACAATTGAAAGCAAGACCATATACGTATGACACAAAACACACAGGAAACATGATTTAGGCCTGGGGAGATAGCTCAGGGGCACAGTGCCTGCCTGGCAAGTGAAAGTCCTGAGTTTAGTCCCCCATTCCACAAAAAAAAGAGAAAAGAAACCAAAACAAAGGCACAAAAGAAACAAATAAAAATGATTTATAAAAATGATGACACTAAAATTGAAGGGAAAGCAATTTATCTTTACACTAAAGATTCTGGATCTTGTGCATCACTACAAAAATATTCATTTGTGACTCCTATCATACAGAAAAATCAACATTAGGCAGAAATCAAAGAGCAGAACGTAAAAACTAACATAGTGACACACACTTGCTATCCTAGAACACAAAGAGGATAAGGTATGAAGACTGCAGACATAGCCAGGACAGGTTAACAATTTAACAAGACCCTGTCTTGAATTTTCAATAATAATCATGATAGTATTACTACTACTATTACTATTTTTACCATGAGTACTATTACTATTATTAGGTGGCTAATGTAGCTCAATTCACAGAAGCAGAGTTCAATCCCAGTACTAAAAATAGAAGACAGAAAAAAATAAATAAATAAAAAACAAAGCTACTGTAAGAAGCTTTTTGAGCTATTTTAAAATTTATGACATAATTTTTAAATATTGTCATAAACTTAAGATAAACAAGGATTCCTTAATCAGAACACACAGAACACTATTTGGAGAATATGAAACAATAAATTGTACTAACTTAACGTGTTAAATTTATATCCGCCAAAACATAGCATCAAATTATAAAGCCAAATTTAGGAAAAATGATAGTCTACATACATACATCATACATACATACACATACATATGCTCCTGTCAAAATTACATATATATATATATATATATCTTATATGTTTATAAATTTTTATATATTTTTATTTAGTACAGGGTCTACAGGGTATCACTGCACAGATCAGACTCATAGTGATCCTCCTGTTTTTAGCCTTTCAAGTTTTGGAATTACTGGCATGCACAACCATATTCAGTCTCAAAAATAGTATATTTTAAGTACAACAAAGCAAGAAGTAAAGATTAAAAAATAGCAAAAATGTGCAAAAATCTTAAACATACATATTTTTAAAAAATAAGACAATTTATTTGAAGGTGAGGGAAAGGGAAGAACTGGTAGACAGCTACTCTGATTAACAGGGAGTATTCAAAAGGGAAATACTTTTTGGACATATATTTAAAAACAAAAATCAATGCTCAAAATGTAATTCACAAAAAAATGTGCACACAATTTTATAAGCAATTTAAAACTAAAACAAGAAACAACTATATATCTACCAGAATGGCAGAATCATAAATATTAACAGTAACAAGTAGCCAAGCAGGTGGAACTCTTACATACTTCTAATGAAAATAAAATTTATTTAATCACATTGTTTGGAATGAGTTCAAACAGTAGTAAAATTATTCAACTTTCATACTATGTAACTGTTCATAACACCCGTATCCTATGATCATACACATATATATCAAAGCAAATATACATTTTGTAACGAAGACATGAACAATAATGCTCCTAATAGCATTATTTATAGTTTCAGGCAGAAAAAAAAATCAATGATCATCAAGTTAATTATAGAAATAAATTATGACAAAACATAATCAGAACTCTATGGCAAGGTTAATGTGTACACTTATAAATGAAACAATGAAGGTGAAAATTTATTTTTAGTATTGAGCAAGTAAAGATATACACTATATGTTATATGTACAAAATTCAAATTTATACAAGATTTAAAAATGGCCATAACAGCTCAAGATATTGCTTGCTGGGCTATGGAGATAGCTCAGTAGTCTAATCCACTGCCTGGAAAGGATAAAAAATGGGGTTCAGTCACCAGTACCGCATGCCATGCAGGCCCCAGGAGCTAAGCCAGTCACTGAAACATGGCTTCGTGTTACAAGCCTGTAATCCCAGAGTTGGAGAGATTGACACAGGAAGATGACCCAGAGTCCAAGCTGCATAGAGAGACCCTGTGCAAAGTAAATAATTCAGTACATAATAAATGGATTTAAAACAAAAAGTGTTACTACCATTGACTGAGGAGATAATGACTACAAACTCATAAGATTTTTGTCTTCTACGTGGCAATGTTCTATTTATTCACATTAATGCTAATTACATTAATATAAGTCCTTCTTGAACAGTAGCAAGAGATTCACATTTATGATTTTCACATTTTTTGTACGTAAAGGTTATACTTCAGCATGTACTTTGTTTGATAAAATATAAAAACATTGTTAGTCTAGGATTTATTTTGATGGTATTTAAAAGGAGCATCTTGGGGCTGGGGAGACAGATCAGTAGAATAAGTGCCTGCTTGACAAGTGCAAGGGTCTGAGTTTAATCCTTGGTTCCAGGAAGAAACAAAACAAAACAAACAAACAAAAAAACTAGGATTACAGATCTTGGTTGAGCCCGTTGAAAGGAACACCTGGTAATTTTAATGGAAATACAAATGCACAAGAAAATCCAAAGCACTCTTACAAAAGAGCAAGAAGAAGCTTTACTCTCTAAACGACAAACTTATAGAAAATGCTACAAGTCAGGTGTAGTTGGTACAAAGAAAGGGAAACAGGTGAGGAGAGTAAACTCACCAGTCCAGAGAGGAGTCCATGTGTCTGTGCACTGGTGCCCTCTGCAGCAGTTCCCACTGCGGAATAGTCTTCAATAAACTGTGTCCAATGAGAATCCAACAGGAGTGACATGCCTTGATAAATCACAATTCATACCACTCATCCAGAATATAGGAGAGCTCCTTAGGAAATAATAAAAAGAGAAACAATTAATATGAAAAAAATAGGCAATAATGCTGACCAGAGGCTCCGGATGTAGATCACTAGCTGAACGTTTCTAGCATGCACAGCATTCATTCAGTGGTAGCACTGCATTGGTTTTTTATTTTACAGAAACTTATGAAAACTAAAGCTGTGTGGAAGCATTGCCCCCTAATGTACGAAAATGACAAGGAACTTCTTGAAAAGAGGGCTGGGGAGATAGCTCAGCAGAATAAGCGCTTGCCTGGCAAGTGCAAGGGCCTGAATTCAATCCCTAGTTCCGAAAAAAAACAAAACAAAACATAAAACATGGAAGACAATTTTGCTAAGTTTATAAATAAATAATATGCATTGAGTCACAATATTATTTGTATTATTTCTTGTTTCTGTTCTATTATCTATTTTGTTTGTGTATATATGCTATATATTATATACATAGATTAAAATATATATATGGATCTCTATATCTATATTCAAAAGACAAAAAGCTGGGTCAAATAGAATTTCTATTTCTAATTTTTTGAAAAAGTTTCATATTGATTTCATTGTCCTTGTACCAATTAATTGTCTCACTAACAATTCAGCAACATGCCTTTCTCTACTCAGTCTTCCCAGCATTTTTATTGGTTGACTTCTACGTGGTAGCCATTATTTCTGGAGGTAGATAGAATCTCAGTGCTATCTCAATATGCATTACTCAAGTAGCTACGGGTATCTAACATATTTTCCATAGGCTCATTGGCTGTTTATCTTCATATGGGAAGTCTATACTTCAGGTATCCATTTATGGTTGGTCCTTTAAACTTGGAATGACCAATTTTTTTAGTTCTTCCTACATTCTATACATTCTCCCTTTTTGTGAAAAGCAGTAGGCAGTCATTTTTTCCCGTGCTGTATGTTGTCACTTTATTCTATCAACTGTTTACTTTGCTATGCAGAAGCTTTTGATCTTACATTTGTTTCAGTTAGTTATCTCATTTTTAAGACAAAATATCCAACACAAAAATTAAATGGGGGAAGCTGCATTTAGGTCACAGTTTGTAGCTTCAGTCCATAATTGCACGACTCCAAGGCAGGATGGCATTACAGACAAAAATCATGTAACAATCCTAGGTCAACCCATCTCTGAACTGATTCATGTAGGGCTGCATGAGGCTTTCGAGGGTCATCTAAACACAAGTCATAACATTCCAACCTGGTTCTACAAAAGAGATTTAATCCATCACCAAGTGTTGCCAAAATTCTAATACTTTCAGCACTGTTGAAAGTCAAAGTCAAAAGTCTCCTCAAGAATTTATGGCAAACTCTTAGTTGAAAGCCCGGTACACCTGAAAACAAAATTAAACAATTACAATATTCAGTATCACAATACAGATATTTCTATTTCACAAGTTATAAAGTGAGGACATTATATCCCACAGTTCAACTTGTATCATCTCTAACAATTTGCGACAAGTCCTTAATTCCAACATGTTTGGGTAGCTACAGCCCAATGGCATTACTGGTGGTTGTAGTAGAAGTCTTTTGCTTTCTTTCTAATGTTGGCTCTGCTACCTTCTGTCAGTTTTCCTCAGACAAAACACACTTCTGACTTCTCCAAAATTCTGGGCTTTCCACTGCATCTATGATTTCACACCCACATCTTCATACACTGCCCAAGAAAGATCAGACTGCCTGTGTTACCAGGCCTTCTTCTAAAATCTGGGTGAAAGCCTCTCTGACCACATTCTTGCACTCCTCTTGCACCTAAAACCAGAATCATGTAGCTAAATCCAAGGTCTACTGTTTGCTGGAGAAGTAGCCAGGCTTGCTACTCTCTTGATCATAGTGGTTAAGGGCCTACGAAACAAATCCAGAGCAATAAATTCTTTAGTGTTCTGCCATTCTGGATCATGGCGCTCTGGGCTTCTCTTCTCGAAGTTGTCTTTCACCTTTTGCAATTGAAAGACTGCACAGATTGTAATCCTGTTGGTTCTTTTCATGCTGTTGCCATCTTTTCTGTTATCTTCTTCTGAAATACTTGACTTTATTTCTAGTTTTGTAAGCAACGAATTTGTTCTCCCTGCCATCTTTGCAGGTGGCAACCTTATTGGACATTCTCTTCTTGCCAAACTTACAACATATTGAAGAACCATTATGCTGTGTTTTCTGGTCTTGATTCTCAATATAAATCTGACTAAAATCCCCCAACAGTGACCATGCCACCACCCCAATGTTAGACTGCCTTGAAAAAAGATGAATTACTCCACTGTTCTTAATTTCAGTCTTAGCAAAGATTCTGGACATAAACAAAATGCAAACAAATTTCTACCAAGGCATAGCACTTATCTGCTGCCAAGTCAGGCCTTCTCAAGGGGTCTCTGCCCTTGAGACTTCTCCTAACTGACAATATTTCTGTTAGCTTTCTGGTATTTTGAGCTTAGACCAGAATCTCCCATCAAATATGAGCTAAGCTGTTGTAGCTCTAATGTTTCAGATGGCATATTCAAATATTTCCAAACTCTTTCCCCAAGTCAGCCCCCAAAATGTCTGATCAGTTCTACTCACAGCAATGATTTCACACCTGGTAACAAATTCTGCCTTGTTTATTTTTCTCTCTTTGCTGAGACAAAATACCCAATACCGAAAGCTAAAGAAGCAAAGGTTCATGGAGGTTTCAGTCCATAATCACCTGGATCCAATGCAGGGTAAACATGGAAGAAAGGCATCAGTGAGAGAAATAGTTCATGGCAGGCTGAGGCAGTAGAGTCACAAGGTCTGACCACAGATTTTCTACTCTTTATATTTTGTCTAGCCTCTAAGAGTGGGTAGCACTCATACCCTTAGTCCTAGTGTCCTTCATCCTACCACTGTTCTGTGCATCAATTCTTCCATCACACATTGAGAGAGCCACCTCTAAAGCAACTCCACTTATGACCACAGGAAGCTTTGGTGGTACGTCTACATATAAGCCACTAACAATGTGAACATTTGTTTATTCTTGGAATTGTTTATTGTGCATCTGGAGTTGTGCTCAAGAGTGTGCCTATATCTATATCTTCAAGAATTTTACTTATTACATCTTTGAGCAACTTAAGGGTTTCCATTCTAATGTTTTTTTTTTCCTGGATCTTTGATGTATTTTCAGTTTATAAAGTTTTCTCAGTGCTATTTGTTGAAGTAGTCATCTTTTCTCCACCGTTAGGATTTAGACACTTTTCAATGAAAGTATACTTGAGTAGGCTTAGATTTATTTCCTCTTCTTTTATAATGCTCTACTGATCCACAGGTTTCTTTTGTTTGTTTTTCTCAATACCATGCAATTTTTATCATCATAGTTTTGTAGCATTAACATAAAGTCTGACATTTTTAGCGTCCCCTGACTTGCCCTTGTTAACCAGAATTTCCTGACCTTTTTTAGCTTTCTTCTGGCTTCATATAAGGATTGCTCTTTCAAATTCTGAAAGGAAAGTTATTGGTATTTTGTTTAGGATCCAATTAAATCCATATAACAGTTTTCAAAGTGTGGCCACTTTGTTTATTTTGGTTCTGTCTATCTAAGAACAGGGGATATCCTTCCACTTTATTGACATCTTCTTCAGTCTCCTTTCTTTTATAAGACTATAGCTACTATCGTGGACTTCTCCCACATCCCTGGTTAGGCTAATTCCTAACTAAATCATTTTCTAGATGAAGAATACTGTTTTTCTAATTTCTCTCTCAGTGAGTTTGTCATTAGTGTGTGGGAACATTATTGATTTTTGAGTATTGACTATATATCCTGCTATGCTACTAAATGTAGATAATATTTCTAGATCCTATGTTTTCATAGCAATTTTGCTATCTTTAGTGTAAAGAATCATAGTATCAGCAAACAATGATTTTTTACCTTCTTTATTCATTCTCCATATCCATTTCATTTTTCTCTTGTGCTATTGAACAAGCTAATATTTTAAGAACTATATTGAACAGATGTGGTCATGAAGCAAGGACAAAAAATCATGTAATCATATTAATAGACATAGAAAAAGCATTTGGTAACATATTATGTGATTAGTTGCATTACATTTATTAATTAGCATATATTGATCCACCTCTATATCACTGGCATGAACTCAACTTGGTCATAGCATATGCTAGAATTTTATGTTGTACTATTTTAGCCATGTCTATTATTGCATTTTTCTTGCTTTAACAACGTGTAGGAGAACATATTCAAACTATATAGCCTACAGTTCATACAAATATGACATATAAGAATGCCCACTCTATAAGGAGAATAAGATTCAAACAAATACTGTTTTTTTTTGTTGTTGTTGTTGTTGCAAAGAAGAATGTGTTTATTGAATAGCAGTTTGTTGGTTCACAGAGAACCTCAGGAGAAATTTTAGAGTGAATCATTGCCAAGATTGCTGATTATCAGCTCTGGTAGCTAATCAGCATGTCCTCCAAATATAATGCCACTTATGCCTGCTCTACCTTCATTGACACCATTGCTATAGTCTTTCATTAACTGGAACACTCCTTTAAGCCAAACCCACAAGAAAAGCATGCTGATCAGAGAAATTTAACCTTGTATCATAAACTCAGAGGAAACAGATTGTAAAGAGGGGCTGTCCTGCTGCCTGTCAATTATTTTGGTATCAATGTCAACTGAGAAAGGTACTCATATCCCAGATTATGAGCCTGAATCTAAAAAAAGGCAATGACAAGTCTTAGTCTTATAAATTTAATGTACACAGGTATTATCTTGGGATCTTGTTATAAAAACTCAAATGATCATATAAGGAGTGTAACATAGACTCTTAGAGCCTAAATATCTTACACAATCTTAGGTGATATCGATGATAATAGGAAAAACTTATGGAGTGAGAGCTCTTTACTGCTTTACCTGCTTCGTAGTGTTCAGTAAATTATACTTTTGCTTCAGTTTTGGTAAGGATGAATGTGTTCATCTTTAGGTACCCTGTATTTAGTATAAGAATATATTTAAATGTTGACCAGACATTGGATTGAGTGACCAAGTGACAAAATTAATATATTTATACCAGTCTTCAAGGCTAAACCAATTTTTTGTTTTCCCTATTTAACTGATCTCTGTAAAAGTTCATGATTGTGGAATAATCTTTATCCTAATATATATACATATATATATATATATATGTATATATATATGTATATATATATGTATATATAAGTCATGAATACATATAATGAATATTATCTTCTTCCTCTAATTTCTATATCATTCTTTTTTATACAACAAGAAGTAGATCAGCATTTTCGTTGTAGAAAATCTTTGTTCACTTTTTTCCTTAACTAAATTTAAAATATTGCATGGAGAACAGTGTGGAGACTCCTTCAAAAACTAGAACTGGAAATCCCATTTGATCCAGCTATTCCCCTGCTAGCAATTTTCCTCAGAAGAACTGAAAACATCATATCATAGTGATATCAGTGCACCAATGTTTATAGCAGCACAATTTGTGATAGCCAAATCTTGTGAACAACCAAAATGCCCATTATCTGAAGAATGGTTGAAAAAGATGTGACATTTTTATACAATGGAATATTCTATTGTATAATATAATGATAAACTAGAAGACTTCATGTATAAGTGTATGTATCTTAAAGATATAAGTGAAGTAGCCAAACTTTCAATGTGTAAATATCGTATAGTTTCCCTAGTGTAAGAACTGAAAAAGCAGACATAAAAATGGAAAGGCATAACACAGTTCAATGCAAATCAAGAACTTAAGGGTTAAACAAGAAAAAGATTGCAAGCACAGAAGATAGAAAACATGGGAGGAGTAAAATCATGCATTTATATACACAGAATGAATTAGAAAATGACCCTAAGAAACTCCAAAAGGTTTTTCACACTGAGGATAGCAATGTGTAACACTAAAACTATGCTTGGAATGCCTGTCATTCTGATGTTTTAGATGTGTACTGCTTCTAATGTTATTTTAGTTACTGCTATATTCTCTCTCAAGTAAATGGTTGGTTTATAAGAAAAGGAAAAAGGGTGTTAAATGAGAGTAAGGTACTAGGAAAAATGCCATAGGATTGACAGGCTACAATTTTGTATATGCTTAGATTTCTAAATTTCTGTGTAAAAATGTATAATTGCTTTAATCACATTCTATTGAAATTTTATTAGGCTATCAATGATTGATGGAAAATACCAATTTCAAGTTAAGTTTAAGACGTTTGATATTCAGGAAGACAGTGATGTTAAGTTCAAGAACCTATGTTATAGAGTAAAAAGTATCACTAAGCTTCTCTTCTGGAGGATTAAAAGTGTAAGTTTACAAACCAAAAATTAGAGAAAAAGAAGGTCTAAGGGACAGCCAATATTTTGGTCCTAGCCCTTTAAGTCCAGTGAGGACACAGGACATAAGAGAAACTCTTATAAACCAACTATTTACTTGAAAGAGTATAGCAGTAACTGAAATTATATTAGAAGCAGCATACATCTAAAAGATCAGAATGACAGGCATTCCAAGCATATTTTTACTCTTATACATTGCTATCCTCAGTTTCATAAACCTTTGGAGGTTCTCAGGACGATTTTTTAATCCATCCTGTGTATGTAAGTGCATGTCTTCACCCCGTCATGCTTCCTATCTTTTCTGCTTGCACTTATTTCATTGTTTAACACTTACGTCCTTGATTTCCATTAAGCTGTATTATGTCTCTCCATATTTATTTCTTCATTTGAGTTCTTACACTAGGGAGACTATATGACATTTACACAATTAGGTTTGGTTTATTTCACTTATGAGTATACGTTCAAGATAAATCCATTTTTATATGATGTCTTCTAGTTTATCATTCTTTAGAGCTGAGTAATATTCCATTACATAAACATACCACATCTTTTTCTACTATTCCTCAGATGATGAGCATTTTGGTTATGAGAAAAGAAAGCCAAAAAAAAAAAAAAAGGTTTTAAATGAGAGTAATAGACTAGGAAAAATGTCATAGGATTGAGTGGCCACAATTTTGTATATACTTAGTTTTCTGAATGTCTGTGTAAAAATGTGTAACTGCTTTTTTCACATTTTACAGAGATTTTTTAAAATGTCAATGATTGAAAGAAAATACCAATTCCAAGTTGAGTCTAAGATGTTTGATATTCAGAAAGACAATGATATTATGCTCAAGTATCTTTTATAAAGTAGTATCACTAAGCTTTTCTTCTGGTGGGTTAAAAATATAAGTTTACAGACCAAAAATTAGAGAAAAAGGAGGGCTACAAAAGTAGCCAATATTTTGACCCTAGCCCTTCAAGGTCAGTGAGGACTCAGGAAATAAGGGAACCTATGCTGTAACATCCTGTAACTCAGCTGGTTTCTCAAATTTTCTGTTCCAGGAGATTATGTAGCCACAGCGGAAAGGAATTGACGCTGTTTAGTGTGCCTAAGGAGAGTCACCTGGAGAGAAAACTTTCTCTCAGGCTTTGACAGAGAGCAAACTGATAAGCAATGGTCGTGACGTATCCAGATGGCTGATACTGACAGCAATTCTACAAAGCATTGTACATGGTTTCAAAGTAAATCCTGAGCAGATTTGGCTGACCTTGGGAGATCCAAAAGTTACATGTTTTGTTATATAGGTCTTGCTTTAACTTGCCCTTAATCACCTAGCAGAAATGTTTAACCACAAAGCATAAAATGTAAAGCTAGATTAGTATGCTGAGCTGTAAAAGGCTTAAATGAACAACTTTCAACATTGCCAATTCTGCCAATAACCCACTGTAATTATGGAATCTTGGACTATGTATACAACTACTTTCTCTTAATTCAATGAGAAGAAATTTTTGTACTAATAATGATTAGAAAAGTTATCTTGTTGATATCCTTTGCTCTGAATATCTTCTATATGGACAACAATGTGTATTGTATCAATTACAGGTATTTTGCTATAAACATGTCTTGAAGCTGTCACATTGTTATTTCTTATTAAAAGTAATAACGAATAAAATAAGAGAAGTTAAAATAATAAAAAATAAATTTAAAATATCACATTGCAAATAGTAGAAACTCAAAATTTATCCCTATCAAATTGTGGTTGCATCCATACATTTTTTTTAATTATGTAGAGTATCCATTAAATTATGTAATCCTCAAATCAAGTAGTTTAGTTACAAATGATGTCAACTAATGATTTTCTACTGTTTAAGTAGAAAATCATAGTTTAATATCATTTTATGCAGTATGAAACATTCATTCAAGTATTCTCTTTGTTCCTCCCAATTATCTTTGTTTTAGCCTGCTTTTTTTTTTTTTTAATTTATGTATTTGGTACAGGGTCTCATTACACAGCGCACATTCCCAGTGATGCCCCTGTTTTCAGCCTCCCCTGCACTGGCATTACAGGCATGTGTCAATGCGTAACCACTCCTGGAAGCTGTGGTGTGTTCACCATACCTAGGGGCAGAGTCAGAGCAGCATATAGTACCAGGGATAGAACCCTGATCCCTATGCTTGCCTAAGCAGGTTCTTAGTCTGCAGAGCTATCTCACTGTCTCTCTGGCCTCCCTTATCAACAATATATAGCCAAGACAGATTTGATTGATGTAGGAAATACCCAGAAAAAAAAGCAATGATAACAGTCTGATATTTTTTTCTAAAATCATAAACATTAATATTTTCTGTTTATATTCAGAATTATTGGGAATCATAATTTCATTTCAAGAGAACAATGTGGTAGATATAGAGATGGTAAAAAGGCAAAATACCTTATTTGAATAAAATTCTGCCAGTATTAGGACCACTATGCTTTCCATATGACAAATCTATATTCTCTCACATTGTCTTCATTTTTTAAAATCTGATTGTTCTAGGGGTTGGGGAGATAACTCTGGGGAACAAATGCCTGTGTGACAAGTGCAAGGTCCTGAGCTCCATCCCTCGTCCTGCAAAAAAAAAAAAAAACACCAAATAATAATAATAAATAAAATTCCATTGTTCTTGTTGATGATCACTGGCATATATGTACATATCATACATGTTAATATATTAATGTATAGTGTATGCTATTAATGTCATGTCTAAATGTCAATCCTTCACTTTTCTACCTGTCAGTTTGATCAACTTTACCTTCAAAGTTTCTTCTTTTTTTCTCTTTTTTTCTGATATTTTACTAATTTTCATAAGAAAGAAATAGCAATGAATTTTTTTCAAAACAGGTTAGTAAGACAGTTATAATAGTTAATACATTGCGTATTGTTGTCTTCATGTAGTTTTCCAGAGTACAAGATGCAGACATGATATTTTGTCTAAACACTGTTAGTGCAAACATTTCTTTGCATTGAACTAAGAGAAAGTAGCTGTATATCTATCCTAATAGATAGATAGATAGATAGATAGATAGATAGATAGATAGACAGATATATCACTACAAAATGATCCCTCATTTCTATCCACCTTTTTTGTTTTGTTTTGTCAGAGATGGATGTTCCATTGCTGATAGAGCAGCTGAGAAGCTGTGTTTAAAGAAGTCTCTAAAGGACCTTTTCATACTTGATGCCACTTCAAATATTGTAGGTACCTGTATTCCACGAAATAACGCAACGTAGTCCAATAGACCGTAATAGTAGTGGGTTATCAGCAGAATTGGCATTGTCAGAAGTTGGTGACTTGAGTCTTTTATAGCTGAACATATTAATATGGCTTTACTTTTTACACCTCATGGTTATACTTTTTTGCTGGATTCTTAAGACCAAATTAAAGCAAGATCTATATAACTAAAAATATAACTTTTGTTCAAAATTTTTTCTTAAACTTTTCCTTATATCAGGTTCCTGGCCAATAATCACTTGGTTTGGGCTGTTATAATTTTTTCTTTCTTTCTTTCTTTCTTTCTTTCTTTCTTTCTTTCTTTCTTTCTTTCTTTCTTTCTTTCTTTCTCTCTCTTTCCTTCCTTCTTTGTCTTATTTTGTTCTTGCCCACTTTATATTTTCACTAGAATTGGTTATTCTTCAAGACCCTAATGAAACAACTTGTAAACTTGACATTTACATAAAAAATTTAATACCTTTTTATTACTAAAAACTTAATTTAAAAATATCTTGGTCTTAATTGAAGATCTCCACGTTTTAGCTATATTGTTACTTTCTTGCTAATTAACCATCAATCTTATCTAACTTAAAATTCTCACTCCTCTCCCTGCAGCCATACTGTCCTATTTGAAATTTGAGTCATAATTGCTTGAAACATCTCTCAAAGACAATATTCAGAAAAATGAACTGCAATTCCTTTGTGTACCATAACTTATTAATTCTTTCCTTTTGTGGTATTAAAAATCAATAAAGGATCTTTGCACTAAACTATATTATCAGGAGTGTTTGCTTGTTTGTTTTTGAGCCAGAGTCTTACTAAGTCTCCAAGTTATCCAACCCAGACTGCATTCAAACTCACAATTCTTCTGCCTCATCCTCCTTAAATTCAAGATTGTAGGTATGTTCACTGCACTTAGTTCCACAACTAGCTTTAAGTGTCCCTTTGCTGTACTGCTAATGCTATTTTTACTATGCATAAAATTTACCTGTTGGTATGTAAGCTCTCCAGTAATACTTTTACAGTTCCATGAGTACCTAGCATAGTTTGTTGTAATTTTGTACCACTTTCCTTTTGGTTAAAAGATAGAATTAATCAATTAATTCTTTTCAGGCAGATCTATTGGATATACATTATCCTACGGAAGATATGTGTTGAAAATCTTCAATATACTTTAATTAACCTATAATAGGCTTAAAATTAAATTACAACTTCATAATCAATGTTTTCCACATATTTTTTATTTAAACTATAATATGCTAAGGTGAGTTCACAAACACATTCCCATTTTCAGGAGACCATACACATGAAGTCTGATGGCATGAAGTTACTATTACATAAGAAGAAACATGTAAAACAATAAAAATAGCTAAATATGAAAAGGATAAGGAAAAAGGAATTCAGAATTAACTAAAATATGAAAAATATATTCATCCATGATGCAAAAGACAGGGTTAAACGTGAACCTGAAGTTAATCCAGTGTCTGAAGTTTTTATCCAACTCTTCCTTGTGCTAAAATTATATAGTTCATTTAACTCCAGAGTCTAACCTCAAAGTCATGAGCTGATTACATGGATATAATGGGACGTTATTTTGCTTTTTACACTGGAAATGAGATGTGTGGGCATCTTAAATAAGTCTTGTTGATGTCTGTGATTTTTTTGTTTATTTTGTTTTGTTTTCCCTAAATAACCTACTTTGGACAAAAGAGCACAAGAAGAGCCCTGATTACATCTATAGGATATAGGCTTGTAGTGATTTTTTTCACATTCAATTTTGGCTGTTGGATTCATTTTAGATTTAAATAGATGATATACTCTAAAAATTGAACAAAAAAATCAATGTTCACCTCTAAAAAGTAGACAAATGAAACAATAGCTTTTATTTTTTATTTTATTTTTCTTTTTTTTTAAAGAGAGGATGGCTGCAGTTCCAACAAATAAGAACCTTAGAAATTGTCTTACTTATCCTTAGGTTTTTCCTTAAGCCTAAGGGAAAACAGAGTTTAGAAGCAGACTGTCACCTTCAACTCTTACAGGTAGTGTACACAGAAAGATATAACACTATAAGATATTTAGTAGAGGATAAAATACAGGCACTGGTGATACTCAAGCTTTAGCGTGTAATAACTCCTAAATGGTAATTTTGATGATATGCTAAAGGCTTGGAATAGGACAGGATCAGAGATAAATCTCAAGGCTGCCTTCTTAGCAGAACTTCCACATCTTTATAAACTTTCACTTCGCGAGCTGAAGCAAACTCTTAAGATGAAGAGCAGTTCCCTCATTGTCCTGGCATGATGTAGAACAACCATTGTGAAAGAATATATAAAACTTCTTCCACCAACAAAGTTCTATTCTCCAGAAGGGACTTAAGAGTGCAAGCTTCAAACATTATCCTATCAACTGACAAAGGAATAAAGAGGATTTTTTCAATATAATAGAGAACTACTCAGCCATAAAGAAGGGTAGACTTAAGACATTCATAACTAAATGAATGGATCTTGAGAACATACTCTTACTTGAAATAAATCAGATACATATGTATAAATATCATATTGTATCTCTGGTGTGAGATACTGAAAGTGTAAATAAGAATCAAAACATATAACACATATTATGAAATGGGAAGTAATTGTCAAATAGGAAAGGGGAATTGATGGGTAGAAGGGAAAAGAAAAGGTTATTTTTAAAAATATAAAATGGAAACAAATCTTTGTAAGTAAAGAAGGTAAGAGTGTTTGAAGAGAGCTAAGGGGAATGGGGGAAAATGGTAACTAAACTATGTCTTGTCTAGGAACTAATTCCCTCTGATGACTATAATCATTATGTATATGTAAAGTCATTATGTATGTGTATATGTAAAATGCATATGTAAAAAGTACCAATAAACTTTACTACCAAAAAAGTATTACTTCTGGGTAAACTAATAATTAATATGTACAGTGTCATGAAGACTACAAATATTTACCCATTAATTTCAACATTTGTCATCAGAATTAAGAGAATCATGGTTTTCTAAAATAATATAAAAAAAATAAAAACCAATGTGAATAAAAAAAGAATTGTCCCAAGATGGAGGAAAAGAATTCCTCCCCACTTCATCTCCAGCCTTCATGAAGGAGAAGATACACACTGCTGTTTTTCCTTGCCTCATATAAACAGATAGATAGTTAATGATAGCTAGACAAATAGCTAGTCAGATAGATATTTTAGATGCCATATCTTTAAAATGTGTTTCCAAAACAATTGTTTTTTTAGGAATCAAAATGATTGTTTCATCTGATTTTCACTGATACTAAAGTCTTACATTTTATAGTATAATTATACTTCTTATGCCACTAAAAATTTAAAAATTTGCTACCGAACTTAGAACATTTTTTATAACCAATAGAAGATTAAAATATAAAAATATCTGCCCTTCAGTAAGTGGGTTATTGTTTGAACATTCCAAAATGTACCAATTTATTTTTTTTGTCTGATGGGTTAATTTTTAAAACAAAAATGATCTTTCTGGAAAATGGATTTTCATACATTTAAAATTTCAAAGCATTGCTTAGCATGCCAAAAGGCTCCAGTATTATCCATAGCATCACAAAAGAAAACTAAAGCAGCAATTGTATAAAAATAGGAAATGAAGCCAGGCATGATGCATGTGTTTGTAATCCCAGCACTCTTAAGTTTGAGACAGGAGGTGTCATGAATTTGAGCCCAGCTGGGGGAACTTAGTGAGTTATCAAGATTATGTCTCAAAATAGAAAGTTTGGCAATATTGCTCCGTATGAGGCCCTGAGTTCAATTTCCCTTCCTCCTGGGGAAAAAGGAAAATAAATTATGTCATACAGAAATATCCATTTTCAACATTTGGCAAACATTTCAGGCACCATTGTTAGCACAGAGGAATAGAAAAATCAGAAGAAAAAAATGATTTAAGAATGGATTCAGGGGCCTGGTGGGATGGCTCAGCAGTCTAAAGCGCCTGCTTAGGAAAGCTTAGGTGGCTGCAGGGACCGCGGTTCCATCCCCGGCACCACGTGCTGCACCAGTCCTGCCCTCGGGGCGGGCTGAGCCGGCCATAAAAATGAGTGAACAAATAAAGGTTCTGAAACAAGGAAAAAAAAAAAAAAATGGATTCAAATGCATGAGATTTTGATAAATGTTCATTAAACTTTACTAGAAATTTAAGAATATATAAATGACTTCCAAATATATCAAGTTAAATATCTCAGAATCTTTTGACTCTTAGAAGATCACTGAAAGAATACTCATGAACAAAATCTTTATAAATTTTTCCATAAAAATGGACAAAAGGGCAAACAACAGATGAATATTAGAGTTTGGAAAACAGCTGTTCAGGACCTACTCACCAGTTTTAAAGCTTAGTCTCTTTCAAACAAAGGAAAACAAACAAACAAAAAAAACTTAGGACAAATTTGAAAAACGAAAGACTGCTTGTGCATGGGAACAGATGCTCACAAGGTCCAGGAAACTTGCATCACTCATCAGCGGCTCATCTTGTTAACACCTAGGATGTTAAAAACCCTTACAGAGAGGGTTATGTACAAATGATTGGTCATAGACATAACAAAACTATTTTCAGTAACAACACCAAATTTAAAAATCATTGAAACAGCAATTGAAAATCAAAGGAAGTGTTTTGTATTCTGTAATCACGTACTGCCCCAACTGTCACTCAGGAGTAACACGTGAAAAGCCTTGAATGTTTCCCACCCTGCGTTCTTTCTCCAGAAGTTCATGAGAGATTCCTCTCCCAATAAAGCAGCAATGAGAAGCAGGCAGAATACAGGAAAGTCAGAAAACGGCTTTCAGAATATAAAGGAGAGAGCACTTTCTGTTGTGAACACTAAAAGACTTGATGCTATATAGTAACAATGAATTAAGATTTCTTAGACTCCTCCCTGCCACTCATTTTTCTCCGCCAGATTATTTTGTTTTATTAGTTTTAATGGGAAAAAATAAAATATCAATGAAACAGTTTCAAAATAGGTTAGTAACACAGTTGCAATAGTTGATAAGTTGCATAATAAAGGACTGTTTTGTTATCCTTATAGTTTAGACAGATATACAGATATTTTCTCTTAGTTCATTCATTGAGCAGAAAGATTTGTAGTAATATTTTTTTAGATAGGATATCATGTCTGCATCTTTTCCATCAAATTTAACTTAGAAACACTATTTTCTTAACAGGATGTTTTATGTACCAATACTTGGTTTATATCAACGTTCAAAAGTCCTCCACAGTACAATTTTTTACAATAACTAATTTTTTTGACCACTCTAACTTTCAATAGTGTTGCTCACTACATTCCATAGTTTGCTTAATTATAGCTGAATAAAAACTCTCAAAGTTAAGCAAGGTGTCAAATGCCTGTAATTTCAGCAGTCAGGAGGCTGTGGACAGAGGATCCTGTTTGAGGACAGCCTAGAACACAAAAAATTTTGAAAGCCAGCCTGAATTACATGGAGGCTCTGACTCAGGCAAACATGAAGAAGAAGGAAAAGAAGAAGATGCAAGAGGAAGATAAGGAGGACAAGGAGGATGATGAGAAGGAGGAGAAAAGGAAAGGCATTGGCATGTGAGTCAGAGTGCAGCTTAATGTTACACACTAGCTCCCAAAATGAATGAAGAAATAAGACAGAAAAGAAGCAAGAAAGTTTCACCCCCAGACTATGCTTTAGATTCCTCACTTTTGAGCCTAGTTGGTCAACATGTTTGAAGTTGAAGTATAACCTTGGTTCTACAGAAAATTCTTGCATCTCATGTTCCTTTTTGAAGCTAGTTCTCGGAGTACATGCTTTTATGTGATCTGTGAATGTACATTTTCATCCTATAAATGGAAATTTGGTGTTTCTGTTACTATCTATTCAATACTTTTTTTCCAGGAATAACATGTACAATTTTTTTATTCTTAGTCTATCTTATCATTTTAATTTTTTTCTCCCTCTCACTTGTGCATGGCATAAACAGCCAACACGTCAATGTTCATGTGACATATTTATATTACCATTAGCATTCCTATTGAAGTGGATATAATTCTTGTAGTAGGTTTGCTTCTGTCTTCTATTTCTTTCCTGACATGGTTCAACTTATTTTGTTCAACTTTGGTGTTTATAATCTTATTTTCATTCATCGATATCACTTACTTGATTTCCATTTTGAGAGAAAATGTGTTTTCATTACTTTTTCCTGGCCCTCTGTAGGAAAATTAAAACTATTTTGTCAACTGGATTACTGTTTACCTGATATACACTTTCACTTCTATTTTTTTCTTTATTTTCTCCTTTGACTTTACAAATGTCACTGTGAATGCATAAGCCTTGGTAGTATTTTAGTCATTATGAATATTCAGCTATTTGTATGTGGACAAGTATTATAGGGAAAGTGAGAATGCAATGAGCTCTCCGGATCAGCCCTACTTAGCACAATTACATTCCCAATTCTTTCTTCAATGTTATGTGTCCTCTGTTCTAACAACATATTTCTTCTGGAATTTTCTTGCCAAGTTGCATGGCAAGGCTCATGAGGAATCCTGACCATTTGCAGGGTCTGCTCTGTAGTCTGGCGATTTTGGCTGTCCCCTGCATGGCTCACCGCGATGTTGTTCACTCCATGTCCCACACCACAACAAGGTTGACTTGGAAACACCGACAGGTCGTGGCTTTGTCTCTTTCTCTTTTTGCTTCAGTTATCTGTTGCTCTTTACACGTCATCCCCAGCTTATTCTTTTTGGCCTGCTAGATTAATCACAAACTCTGGAAATAAAAAGGGAACAAACATAAATAAAATAAATAAAAAGGGAAATAAACAGGGAACTTTTAGCTGGAAACTGTAGGAAGAGCAATTTGAGAAGCTTCAAATTTGGAGCTGTGACTGATATTTTTGTTTCACAAGTGTTTTAGTTACTTTTAACTCATTGCTGGGACAAATACGTGACACTCAAAATGAAGAGGTTTATTTAGCTCATAGTTACTGGAGATTTCAGTCCATACCCTGCTAGGCCCAAGGCAGACAGCTGCAGTTCATGGTGGCAGAAAACAAGGAAGAGCAGAGGAGGAGCAGCAGCGGCAGCACCCATCAAGTTTCTCTCTTCTTTCTATGCTGACAGCAAGACCAGAGCTCCACCATGAAGATCAGAGCTCCTCTGAAGACCTGGAATTCTCCAAGGAATTGGAGAAGAGTGGGGATACAGCAGTGAAGCCTTCCTCAACTCATTTATATTATATTATATTATATTATATTATATTATATTATATTATATTATATTATATTTGTACTGAATCACTCTGGGGCAGGCCATGGAATCCCCAGCTGCACCAGTCACACCCCAGGGCAGGCCCTTGAGCCCTACTGCCAGGAACTGCATGTGGAGTCAATCCAGCCAAGTTTCTGTAATCTCAAATTGACACAATATATGAATTATCACAACAAGAACAGTGCTTTACTCTACTTCCAGGGATTTCACAATACAGCATAAAGGTAGGATGGGACTCACATTCATACTTAACATGACAGATACAAGCTGATGAAGGGAAAGTTTAAGACTGCGCACCAGATGGTGGCAAGAATTGCATGGATACTGTTGAAAATACTGTAGAAAGCATATCTAGTTGAGTGTGGGTGCTGTCTCAATGGCTTACACTTGGGTTATTTTAACTCTTATCCCTGTTTGGATGACACTTAGAGCATGTCATCAATTGCTGGGCTTACTAAATGTTGGCAACCTCAGGGATTTTAGAGAAGAATGAGTATAATTGTACCTCTCTTCCACCTCAACCAATTAAATCAGGTCTCAGCATGTCACAGAAATGATTGTCAGTTAAGCTTGCACTGGATAGTATAAGCATAAAACCTGACAGCAGAGTTATGATAAGAGATGTGCTCAGATATTACGTCTCAACTTTTATGAAATGATGGCTTGCTATTATAACTTTTCTCTATTATATTTATAATTAAATTTATATAAAAAATGAAAACATAAAAGGCAAAACAGAAATAACAGATCCATTCTACCTAATTCATCAACATGTATAAACATATAAATTTAGTATATGTACTATATATATATGCATACTCCTTAATAATTTATCTAAGTAAAAAATTATATAATTAAAAGCTTTTCTCATATAATAAAATGAGGAATTTTTCCCCAACAAAAAGCTTTTTATGTCATGATACTTTAAAACTTTAATAATCTATTAATTCTTCAATATATTTCCCTTCTCCGTTACTATTATTTCATGTGCTGCTTCTGCATTTATTACTACAAACTAGATTTCAAATAATATGTCCCTTCACAGTGAAGTAAACTTAGGAGCACTTTTTAAGCTAAAAAGACCACACATTCTTAATATTTCTATTCTATTTCATCAAATTACTTTCTGCAAAACCCACACTGATTTGTAATTCTAACTAATGCATGACTGGCCATGACCCAGTATCATCTTTAGCATTAGCTGTTAATCAATATTTTATTTTCATTAAAGAAAAATGGATCTAGGATGGTTTCATCCTTTGAAGTTACATTTTTTGATTACTAAGAGGAAGAAAATAGCACCATAAATTTAATACTAATCGAGAGTTATACATAGTTAATTATCTGTGCAAATTCCATCACTGTATTTCTGAAACTCATATTTTGAAACAAAAATGTGATTATGAAAGTGGGAGTATTATGTAATCACATTCTCTGAAATGTATCCATCCTTTTGAAAGCATTTTTCATCTTGTCACTTGCTTTTGCATATAATGATTTTTACATTAGAAGAACTACATTAGTTTTTAGGTAATAAAATCTAGCAAGAATTTAGATTGTGGTTTCTAAATCTACTCTCCTAACATGAAACTCCTTCAGGAACTCAAAATTATGCCTTTACTTTAATATTTGTACAAATTTATTTTATTGCAACTGTACATTAATACATCTGTGCTTAATTTAGTGTTAGATAGGATTCTAACATACTTCCCAATTTATCCAAAGACAATTTATTGAATTAATCATCTTACACATTGTTTGATTGAAGTTCCAATTATATGAAAGTGGCTGTAATAAGTCCTTGGGCTTATTTCTCATAGTCATTTACATTGCTTTGTCTTTTCCTACAATAGGCTTTACACTTATTCATCTATTTTACTCCTAAAGTTTGTTTGTTTTATTATTTTTTCTTCCACATGAATTATAAAATATGCATCAAATTTCTCATACAGTAATCTCAGTGAAATATTACAAAGATTGCCCTTAGGCAGAATTACCCTCTATTCTGTATTGGATCTGTATGGTCAAGGATTTAATAAACAAATATTTTTCCACACAAATTTTCAGCTAATCCAATAATGAAATATCGTTGCTACACAAAACTTTCAAGGGGCCGGCCAAATAGCTCGGCAGATAAAGCACTGCAGGCCAGCTCAGGAGCCTGGGGTTTGATCCCTGGCTTTGCTGTGCAGGCTTGGCTCCTAGGGAGCTCTGAGTTGGCGGAGCACATGGGACGCGCGACTGTAATGCCAGCTCTTGGGTGGTTATAAAGAAGTGAATCAGTACGAGTCTGATCTAGTAATGAGACCCTGAGCACCCTGTAGACTCTTTCCTAATATACAAATCAATCAACCAACAAAAATAAATTTCAAAAAAGAAAGCAAAGAAAAAGAAAGAGAAACAAAGGAAAGAGGAAAAAAATTTCACAAAAAATGTACAAGAATTGTCATGTTAAACATTTTATTTTTGCTGTTAAAAGGACAAAATCCTTTACCCATTGGTTCCCTAATTTTCCTATAAGGTTTTCATATCTTGGTGTCATTTCTCAAACTGTTCTCCTGTTCATATATCTTTTAATTGTAATAGTCTTACATTTATTTATTTATTTATTTATTTATTTATTTATTTATTTATTTAATGCAAGGCCCCACAGTACAGTTCGGATTCCTAGTGATCCTCCTGTCTCAGCTTCCCCAACACTTGTATTACAGGCGTGTGTCACCATGCCCAGTAACAGGCTGGCACAGTGTACCTGGGGTTCTAGGACCAAGCAGCGTGAAGTACCAGGGATCCAACTGTGGTCCTTGTGCTTGCCAGGCAGGCACTTACACCATCAAGCTATCTTCTCAGCCATTCTTGCTATTTAGTATCTTAGTTTTAAAATACACATCCTAGAGCACACCAGAAATCTCTGAAGATTAAAGCACTCGCTTAGGCAGACTCAGGGAGCAGGTTTGATCCCCTCTCTGCAGTGCCAACCCCACCCTCCAGGGGATGCTGACAGGGTGGTTGAGACTGGGCCTGGTGGCGAGTGCCAATAATCCCAGATCTTGGGAAACTGAAAACAAGAGAATCACTAGAAGTCCGATCTATGTAGTGAGACCCTATGCGCCCTATAAACCCTGCCCTAAAATTAAAAAAAAAAAAAATTAATAATAGTAACAAAATAAAATACACGTTATTGCTACTAATAACTATGATTTACTCAGTTGATATTGAATGTAAAATATGTTTGGTACTTTTCTGTCACTGGCACTTAAACCCAACATCGCAATTTAAAAGTGCACAGATTTACTTGGGCTTTGATTTCCAGTGTGATCATTCCATAGTCAGTTGGCCCCAAGGCAGAAAAGACATGGCAGAGGGTCGTGGTGAAGGAAATCTACCTAACCCATGGCCACTAAGAAGCAGAGAGAGGAAGCAGCCTGACACAGTAATCCACCTACTACATCATGCCACAGCTACTAGCCTCTTCTGACCAGGTGCAAACTCTTAGAACCCCATTTAGTCATAAATTTATTAATATTAGTTTTCTGATGAGCATAGCACACTCCTGATCAATACCCTTCTAAATCCCACCTCTGAGATGGCACTGG
Source organism: Myocastor coypus (assembly GCA_004027025.1). Taxonomy (NCBI): domain Eukaryota; kingdom Metazoa; phylum Chordata; class Mammalia; order Rodentia; family Myocastoridae; genus Myocastor; species Myocastor coypus. Next base: position 57,136 of record PVJA010003900.1, on the reverse strand, counting down.
GGAACATACTAGCTGTATATATTAGTTCTAAGCCTGTACTGAATACATAGTACTGGTTCAATAAAATGACTTATATAATCATGTCTAATAGAGTGTTCTAGTAAATGTGAAGATCTGTCAAGTCACAATGCTTGTGACTATATTTTTCTTGTTGACTTTGTTGCAAATTATTCAATTATTTTATTCTTAAGAAAAATATCAGCTATTAGTTTAAAAAATACAGATGACATGCTATTTCTGTTATAGTAACATTTGCAAGATGTATGAATTAAAAGAAATTAACTGGTTTTTAGCATGTCCACAATTTACTGGAAGAATTATATTTTTATTGAAATATATCAATATATTGCCATCCTATTATTATACTTTACATTAGTAAATTTATATAATGATTTTATAATAAATTTTAAAATTATATGTTTACTACTTAAATTAATACAGAAACTTATACATTGAATTATTTGGTTGACTAAAATGTTTTCTCTGTGATAGAGCTTTTTAATAAATATAAGTAAGATTTTTGTATGGCTTGGTTACATCAAGACATAAATAAAATAAATTTTATAATAAGATCTATTGTGGAGAAATATTATTTTGATCAATATTAATAGGAAAGTATTATACTATTTTATTTCTTTTATACCATATTAAAAGCAGAAAAGATATCTGATGTAACTCACTCAAAACGTGATCACTGTAGAATCATTTAGGAAGTTATGTTAGTATTCAGGGCCATACTTTGAATGTAATTATTATTGTTCTCTCTGGTTACAAATTATTGGTTAAATCACATTCAGTATTTAATACTTTCAGTGTAAGGATCCACTTACTCCTGTGTGGATACCACCTTTCTTTTTTTTAAATCTTTTTTATTACATTTAATAAGAAGTAACAATGTGATAGTTTCAAAACACATTAGTAAAAAAAAACAACGACAAAAAAACACATTCGTAATACATTTCCAATATTTGATACAATTTATATTGTCCTCTTAGTTATGCACAGCACAGGGTGTAGACGTGATAACTTTTCTAATCATTACTGGTACAAAAGAAATTTCCTCTCTTCTAATTAACAGAAAGTAGTTGTATATATAATCTAACATTCCATAATAGCAGTGGGTTATTGGCAAAACTAGCACTGATGGAAGCTGTTATTGGCAAAACTAGCACTGATGGAAGCTGTTGATTTAAACTTTCCTGCTGCATGGTTAAGGGCAAGTAAAAGCAAGACCTATATAACAAAACATGGAACTTTTGTATCTCCCAAGGTCAGTGAGATCCCCTCAGGATTTACTTTGAAACCATGTACAATGCTTTGTAGAAGTGTTGTCAGTGTCAGTGGTCCTAAGAACCTCCAAAAGTTTTATCACACTGAGGATAGCAATGTGTAACACTAAAACCATGCGTGGAATGCCTGTTATTCTGGTCTTTTAGACGTGTACTGATTCTAATGTAACTTCAGTTGCTGCTATATTCTCTCTGAAGTAAATAGTGGGTTTACAAGAAAACAAAAATGGTATTAAATAAAAGTAAGAGACGAAAAAATACCAAAGGATGGACAGGGTACGACTTTGTATATGCTTACACTTCTAAATTTCTGTGTACAAATGTGTAACTGCTTTTATCACATTCTATAGCGATTTATTAGAATATCAATAATTGATAGGTAATACAAATTCCAAGTTAAGTCTAAGATGTTTGATACTCAGAAAGACAGTATTGTTAAGGCCAAGTACCTACATTATAGAGTAATAGTATCACTAAACTTTTCTTCTGGAGGATTAAGAATATAAGTTTACAGGCCAAAAACTGGACAAAAAGCAGGGCTACAAAGATAGCCAATATTCTTGCCCTAGCTCTTCAAGATCAGTGAGGACTCAGGACATAAAAGGACTTGTGTTGTAACATCCTATACCTCAGTGTCTTCGCAAATTTTCTGTTCAAGATTATAAGGCTACAGAAAGAAGGGATTGAGGATATACAGTCTACCTAAGGAGAGTCACCTAGAGATAAAACATTCCCTCAGGCTTTCACAGAGAGCAAACTGGTCAAGCAATAACCGTGATAGCACCTTTCTAATCAGGAATATAATCCATTTTATTTGTTTGTTTTCCTGAGTCACTCTCAGCAAAAGTTAATTTTTTCCCTGTTTGGTTTTTGCTAAGAACAAACCTCTGTAGTTTTTCAAATTTTGATTTCTGTGTTTTGCAGCTGTTTACTGTGTAGCTTGTCCTTTCATTCTCTTAATAGTATTTTTCTCTTGAGGCCCGGCGGGATGGCTCAGTGGTCTAAAGCGCCTTCTTGGGAAAGCTTGGGCGGCTTCAGGGACCGCGGTTCGATCCCCAGCACCACATGATGCGCCAGCCCTGCCCTCGGGGTGGGCTGAGCCGGGCATAAAAATGACTGAATAAACAAACAAAGGTTCTGAAACAAGAAAAAAAAAAAAAAGTATTTTTCTCAATAGAGATTTTTTTTTTTACTTTTTCTATGTTAAGTTCGTTATTTTTATCTTTCATGAATCATTCTCTAGCGATGTATCTAAAAAAATTGTCATTGAACCTAAGGTAACCTAGATTTTACTTTCTACAAATTTTATATTTGTGCTTTTCATATGTCAGCCAATGAAATGACTTAGAATTAATTTGGCAAATGTTTTAAGATCTATGTCTAGTTTTTTGTTCTTTTGGCAGATGGACATCCAATTGTTCCAGAGACATTTATTGAAAAGATTACACTTTCTCTAGCACCTTCCTTTTGTTGCTTTGTCAAAGACTGGATGGCTATTTTTGTGTCAGTCTGTTTCTAGGATTTCTATTTTGCTCCTTTTGATCTACATTCTCATTCTTTAACCAGTGCAGTACCATGCTGCCTTCTTACTGTGGTCTTACAGTAGGGTGTGAAGGTAGGTGGTGTGTACTTTTGAATTTCATTCTTCTACTTCAACACAGATTGACCTTAGCTTACAATGTTTTAATATATGTTTTTTAAACTTTATCATGGTGCAGCAATAATATGCATTAAATAGAAACTACTGAATTTTGATCTTTCTGGAAGAAAGCAATATGTGTCTGGCAGTAAGAGTGAATAACAGCTCCCAGTGAGCCATATGAGCATGATATTTTATAACCAGTACTGTTTTCCTGAACTATGGTATTCAGTAGATTAGAGGCATTATATGCAGTTTTACTTGACAACCTATTGCAACTTGAGCAGCATCCATATTGTTATTTCCTATATTTTGCCTTATACACTTCCATGTAAAATTTAGCAAAAAAAATCACTACTGACAAACAACTTCATGGATTTTTATGAACTGTGTGACTATCAATAGATCAAACAAAAGAACTGATATTTTGGTAATATTAAGTCCTTCTAATCTTGCTTGCTTAATTATTGGATTTGTTTCATATGCTGTGTAATACCAGCATATAGAATCTCTGTGTTAGAGTTTTAATAAAGTAATTTTGGGAAATGGTACTAACAAACGACACTTCTAATTTTGAATTCCAAGTGGTTATTTAAGGTACACAGAAAAAAAAATAAAAGAAAGAAAGAAAAACTTTCTTTTCCTACATTAGTTTGTCTTCTCTAACCATATTACACTCACTTGATTATGGGTCTTCGGTCTCCTCTGCATTGGTAATCATGTCATTTCCAAATAAAAACACATTTATTTCCTCCTAATCTGTGTATCCTTTGTTGCATTTTCTTACCTGATAGTATGTACAGACATTGTACACAATGTGGGCTGGCAAGGGAAGAGAGGAGTTCTTTGCCTAACCTTAATTTTAGAGTGATGACGTCCTACTTGCGACCAATTAACATGAAATTCACAGCGGGATTTTGGCACACATTTGTTATCAAGTTCTGGAAGTCCCCACTGTTACAACGAGCTCAGCATTTTTGTTATGAACTTTTGATTCTTGATATTCTTTCTGCAAGAATGACTGCAATGACTTTCTGTTTTAATTTCTTGATGTAATAATTTCATTGACAGAATTTATGAAATATTGGATTAGGATTATCTTCATTGACTGAGTTCCACAGAGCTACAATATTATTATTTTAAAATGTTGGATATGATAATCCGTTTAAGGCTTTTGTATCTGTGTTTGTGAAGGTATTGAGCTATAGCTTACCTCCTTTATACTCTGCATGAAGTTGGGATAACAATTCTAGTCACATAGAATGAAATTGTCTTTCTTTTATTTTTAAAACAAACTAAGAACTTTCTTTTCCTTAAATATTTCCTAGAACCTAGTAGTAAATGTAATATGTGAGTTTATTTGGTGCTTATTATTTATTCAATCACTAAATAATTATTCATCTATTTATATTGTCCATTATTTTGAATGAACTGCAGCAGTGTTTTCATTAATCCATTTTAAGAAATTAATAAAATAGAACATCTTATATTATTTTCCAGATATGAGCCATTGATTTATTGAGAGCATTATTTTATTATTTTCAATTTTTTAATATCAACGATTTTTGCTTTCTATTTCTTAGGTAGACTTCTCAAGATTTACAGATGTTCTTGATCTTTTACAGAAATCAGATTTTGTTTCAATAAATACATTTAATATTTTTCTATTTAAAATATCATTGATTCTTATTTTATCTTTTATTATGATTTTACTTGCTGTAATATCTTTTCTTAATTTTTTTATTGTTTCAGAATTTTTGTTTGTTTATTTATTTTTATGGCTGGCTCAGCCTGCCCTGAGGGCAGGGCTGGCACAGCATGTGGTGCCGGGTATTGAACCGTGGTCCCTGCAGCCTCCTAAGCTTTCCTAAACAGGGGCTTTAGACCACTGAGCCATCCTGCCAGGCCCGCTTGCTGTAATATTAAACTAACCATTACTATCATGAACTGGAACACTGGATTATTGGTTCTAGAATTTTCTTCCTTTCTAATATTGTACTCAAAGCTATAACTTTCCCTCCAGGCATTGTTTTCACTGGTTCCTCACATTTTGATACATAATATTTTTGCTTTTATACATTAAAATTAAATTTCTTTTGAAACATTTCACTTGATGGAAGTATTATTGTACATTGTGTCATTTAACTGCCAAATGTCTGATAGATTTTTCCACCATCTTTTTACATTGATCTACCTTAATTTCATTATAATCAAGAAACTATGCAATATGATTTCCATTTACTTCACACAATTTTTTGATGACTCGAAATCTTTTTAGATAAATTTTCAGGTAAGATGGATAGAAATGTATATTCTGTAATTTAGCTGGAACACCCTATAAAAACATGAGATAAAATTCATTGGTAATACTTTTTAACTCTTTGATGACCCAAAATATGTTTTTTTGACTATTTCAAAATGAGCTTGATAAAAATATGTAGTCTGCTTTTCTTTGGATGGAATGTTTTACAAAAATCAAGACAATTAAACTAAATGTTAACCTTCAAATCTAGTATGTCTTTGATGATAAGAAATTATTGAAGGATGATGCTCCAGTCTTCAACTGTATTGGTGACTTTTTTAGTTTTATTGGTTTTTATTAAATGTGGTTGGTATTCTGTTATATTCATGAATGTTTAGAATAGTTTGGTATACTTGGATAATTGACACCCTTTATCATTGTGCAATGCCACTCTTCATTCCAAATAAAGTTTTTTGTTTTGAATTTTGTTTTTTTGAAATCAGAATAACTACTATAGATAGCATACATTGTTACTGAAGTTAACAACAAATGTCTATTGATTCATTCAAATTAATTGGTGCAATTACTTTTCTATTTGAAGCGGATTGCAGGTAAATAGTATATAATTTAACCTTGCATTGTTCTACTTACCCTTGCAAATTTTGTGTTTTAATTACCATAACTGGCCCGGCAGGATGGCTCAATAGTCTAAAGCTCCTGATAAGGAAAGCTTAGGCGGCTTCAGGGACCGCAGTTCGATCCCCAGCACCACATGCTGCGCCAGCCCTGCCCTCAGGGCGGTCTGAGCCAGCCATAAAAATAAATAAATAAATAAGCAAACAAACGAAAGTTCTGAAACAAGAATAAAAAAAAAATTAATTACCGTAACTAGGCCATTTTGTGTTTAAATTTATTGTGTATGTATTCTTAATGATATTTGTTTTATTTGTTATTTATATTTATTTTGCTGGTTAATTTTTATTTTCAATTTCTGGATTTCCTTGGGTGTTTTATATGATTATGGCTTATCTTAGCATATTGGTTAGCTTTCATATTTCTAAAAGCGCAGAACTCTTACTGGAATTTTCAATTGCTGATTTAATTTAACTTGGGAACAACACTGAATCATTTCACCTTTAGTGAAAGAAATTTGCAGGAGTCTCAGTTCCCTGCTCCTCTGGCCTGTGCCATTACTTTCACTATTTGTATGAGTCATTGGTACAATTTTACTATTCTAGCGATATCTGTGCACCTATGTTTATAGCAGCCCAATTTGTAATAGCCAAATCTTGGAAACAACCAAAATGTCCATCATTTGAAGAATGGTTAAAAAAAAATGTGGTATTTTTGTACAGTGGAATACTACTCATCCATAAAGAATGATAAGTTTGAAGACTTCATATATAAATGGATGTATATTGAACATATACTCATTAGTGAAATAAACCAGACCTATATGTGTAAATATCGTATAGTCTCCCTAATATAAGAACTTTAAAGAAGAAAACAAGAACTTAAGGACATAACACAGCTGAATGTGCTATGGATTAAACAACGAAGTGACTGGAAGCAGACAAAGCAGAAAACATACCAATAGCAAAACCATACACTGATGTACACAGGATGAATTAGATATTGGTCTCAAGAACATTCAAAAGGTTCAGCATATTGACTATAGCACAATGTAATGCTAAAACTATGTTTGGAATACATGTCACTCTTGTCTTTTTGATATGTACTGTTCCTGGTATAAACTCAGTTACTGTCATTCTATCAAGAGTAGTACTTGAAAGTAAGAGACTGGGCCAAAAACCATATTCTTGAAAGGCTAAAATTTTGTATTTCCTTGAATCTCCAAATATCTGTGTCAAAATTGTGTAACTGCTTATATCACATTGTATGGAAAGTTATTAGAATATCAATGATGGTCAGAAAATATTATTTCCAAGCTAAGTCAAAGATATTTGATACTCAGAAAGCCAGTGATGATAAGCTCAAGTACCTATGTTATAGAGTAATAATATCACAAAGCTTTTCTGCTGGAGGTTTAAGAATGTAAGTTAACATACTGAAAATTGGAGAAAAAGAAGGGCTATAAGGATAGCCAATATTTTGGCCCTAGCCCTTCAAGGTCAATAAAGACCCAGGATATAAGAGAACCTGTTCTTTGTTTAATTTAATCATTTGTTTGTTTGGAGCAGAGTCTCACTACCTGGCTTGAACTCTTATTGGTCCTCTTTTTCTTTTTTCTTTTTGAGACAGGGTTTCACTACGCAGATCAGAGTGGCCTTGAGCTCACTTGTGTAGCCCAGGGTGGTCTCGAACATGCATTGATTCCCCTGCCTCAGCCTCCCAAGTGCTGAGATTACAGGCGTGTGCCACCATGCCCAGCTAATATAGTCAATTATTTTTCATTCATTCATTTATTGTGTGCAGAGCCTCACTACCTGGCTTAAACCGTTATTGGTCCTCTTGTCTCAGCCTCCCCGGTACTGAGATTACTGCTTGCACCAGTACATGTTGTTTCAGTGGCCAGCACAACAATCTGTACAGTGCACTTGAGATGCAGGGACCCACGTGGTGTGTGGTACTTGGGACCACCCTGGGTCTTTGTGCTTACCAGGCAGGCACTTAGACAGCTGAGCTACCTCCCCACCCCAATTTTACCATTCTTCATTTAAACTTTTGTCCCTTTTATACAGAATAAAATAATTATTTTATAAAATATGAAAACATTAAGTAACAATTTAAATTTACTCTACACATTTCTTCTCTCATTGGTTTATTTTATTTCTGCTAAATCTATATTTTCCCTATATCATTTTCTTTTATTTTATAGAAAAAGATAAAACAATTTTTCATGAAATAATAGGAAAGTAACGATAGCTAATACATTGCATATTATTTTTAAAGTAGCTGCTCATAGTACAAATTATGGGCATAAAAATTTCTCCATTTGACATTCACACAAATGTTTCTACTTAATGGTCATTGGCATTTCCCCCCTTTCCCGACTGTTGTTTCCCCTTTCACCCATCATAGTTCCTTTACCTTCTGAACCATTCCTTCAAATTTCACGGTTATCTATTGTATATTTTAAACCTTGTTAACCATTTTAACTTCTCACACAAGGGAAATAATACAATGTTCACAATGTAATTTTGGTTGATTTCACTTATGAATATGGTCTCAAATTGCATCTATTTACCTATAAAAGTCTCACATTTCTCCTACTTATAACTAAGTAGCACCCCACATTATAAAAACAATGTTTTTAATCCATTCTTTCATTGACAGGCATTTAGATTGCTTATAAAATTTAGCTACTAAAGATAGTGCCACTATAAACATAGATAGATAGATAGATAGATAGATAGATAGATAGGTAGGTAGATGATAGATAGATAGACAGATCTGTACTATGATGGTATGATGCATTTAATTCTTCTGGGAAAATAGCCGGGTTGAATGGATCTCTAATTCTCGCTTGTGAGGAATCTCCACACTGACTTACCAGTATACACAGCCACAAATAGTGAAGTGTTCCTTTTTCCCCACAGTCTCTCCAGTGTTTCTGTTAGTTGATTTCTTGATGATAGCCATTATTTCCAGGGTGAGCTGGAATCTCAGTGTTGTTTTGATTTGAATTTCTTGCATGATCAGTGATACTGAACATTTTTATTTATTTGTTTGCCATTTGTATTTCTTCATCTTAGAAGTGTCTATTCGTGTCAGATGTCCTTTTCTTTTTTTTTTTTTTTTTTTTTTGTCTTTTTGAGACAGGGTGTCACTGTGCAGTTCAGGCTGGCCTTGCACTCACTTTTGTAGCCCAGGTTTGTCTCGAACTCACACCGATCCTCCTGCCTCAGCCTCCTGAGTGCCGGGATTGCAGGCGTGCACCTCCACGCCCTGCTTTTGTTGTTGTTGTTTATTTATTTATTTTTTTGGATTAGGCCTTTAAATTCAGGAGATCTGACTGTTTTTTTTTTCCAATTATTTTCGTAATCTAGGTAGAAGTTCTTTGTTTTAAGGACAAATGGCTATTTTTTTTCCAGTTTGTTGGCGGTCTTTTCACTTTGTTGTTGGTTTATTTTGCTGTGCAAAAGCTTTCTAATAAGATGAGATATCAGTTTTTGATTCTTTAAAATATTTTCTATGCTGTCTGCATTTTGTTCAGGAACTACCCATATGTCATCAAGTTTTCTGTCTTCTATCTTCTATCTTCTATCTTCTATCTTCTATCTTCTATCTTCTATCTTCTATCTTCTATCTTCTATATTTCTACCTTCCAGTAGATTTATTGTTCCTATTTTAGATCCTTGATCCATTTTGACTTTAAGTTAGTGCATGGTTGTGGATTGCAGACACGGTCTAGGCTTAGTTTTCAGCATATAGAGTCAATTATCCCAGCACCATTTATTAAAAAGTTCATTTTCTTCCAGTGCACCTATTGGACCTTTTGTCTAAAATAAGTTGACTAAGTGTGTTTGTAGTTGTGTCTGCTCTTTTAATCTGCTCCTCTGTGCTTCAGGTCTGTTGTTTTGTTTTGTTTTGTTTTTAAACCATGCTGATTTTATCATAGGAAATTTGGACTATAATTTCAAGTCAGTGATTGCAATGCCTCTGGTCTTGGCTTTGTTGCCCTTGCTATTCTAAGGCTTCAGCTTCAAATAGACTTAAGGAATGCTTTCTCCAATGCCTTGTGGCATGATAATGGTAGATGACAATGGTACTTTGATCAGGACCTCTTTAAATATGTATGCCAATTTAGACATATGGCCATTTTTACTATATTGGTTCTTCTTGATCATCAGCAAACAGTGTCTTTCCATGTTGTGCTATCCTCTTTAATGTCTTTTTTCAAAGTGCTGTAATATTCAATACATAGATCTTTTACTTCCTATGTTAGATTTTTAAGTACTTTGAGGGGGACATTATTGTGATGAGTGTGGTTTTCCTAACTTCTCTCTCAGTGAGTTTGTGATTTGTTTATAGGAATGCTATTAATTTTTGACTTTATATCCAAATATGTTATAGAATTTGGTGTTAAATCTAGAAGTCTTTGGGTTTACCTTTATCATTTTTATTCTCATCTTTTGACATATTATTTGGGGTTCACCTCTTGATAATTATTTTATTCATCAGATTTTTTTTTATTTCTTTCTTTGAAGGACTCATTATGTGAAAGTTCTTATTTATTATCGTTTTCTTTGGTTTTCATTGAACACCTCTCTGGCCTCAATTTCTTTTCAAATCATGTTTGAATGATTTCTGACTGAAAGGAAGCTATAATTCCTTGATAGTTTTTGTTTTTTGTTTTTTTTTTATCCTTGATACTGAAATCTTTCATGATTTTTCTGTCTTTATTTTTAGTATCAACATAGTGCTCTGACATTATTGAGTATAATGAATGAAATCTTCTTTTTTTTAATTTTGTCTTTTTGAGACAGGGTTTCACTGTGCAGTTCAGGCTGGAATTGAGCTCACTTTTGTAGCCCACGCTGGTCTTGAACTCGCACTGATCCTCCTGCCTCAGCCTCCTCAGTGCTGGGATTACAAGTGTGTGCCACCATGCCCAGCATGAATGAAATCTTTATAGCAAACCAAAGTAAACAATTAATGCTTTAACGCAAGCTTTCTAGGGTATCAAAATTAAATTTAAATATGTAAATAAACGCTTTTGGTATTTTCTAGAAAGTAAAACTAAGAAAAATGCAGTCAGAAATGAACCAGTACAAGCACAAAAAGCATAAGCAGTTGCCATGGGAGTTGTATTTCAGGCTAGGGAGAAAAAGGTAAAATGTTTGAAATATTTAATAATTATATTGATAAACTATGGACAGTTTTAAAACAGAGGAAAAACATGATCTTCTAACAGCAAACAGAATTACAGAAAAAACACTCAGGATTTGGAGACATATTTAGGTGAGCACTTACTGGGTTGACTCAAAAAATATCAGACCCTAATATGTGGTGGTCTAATCTTATATAGAATCAGTAAGCAGGAAGCACAGAGGCAGAATGGATTGTCACTTATGGATTGTTTTGCACAGTGTGAATCGTAGTGACCAGCTTTACATCCCAGTGGCCAGCCTTTTCAAAGAGATAAAAGCAAGTGGACCTGAACAGGAACTATTACCTGAGCAAATATTAAACTGTAGTTTACTGGCTTGGTGGCGTCATTTCCTGCTACAATCTCATATATACATACTGTTTGTTTGTTGCTTCAAGGTAGAGTATTGCACTCTAGTTCTCACTCTGGCCTTGGCCTCATTTAAGTCCTTCTGCCTTGGCTTCCTGAGTGCTGGATTACTAGTATGTGCAGCCACGTTTAGCACCTTTACAATGTTTAAAAGACCAATTTAAATCATCTGTAGTACAAAAATTATAGAGATTAAAACAAAAACCTAAACATAATTTAGAAATTACAAGTCTATACCTATATTGTTCAATATGGTAGTTCTTGCATATGTTGCCTTCAAGCATGTAAAATTCCACTATTTTGAATGAACATGAGCTTTCTTTCATTTCTGTTGATTCTAATTGATATTTAAAATTAGACAATGTTAAAACATTTATGTTTAGTAGAGCTTCATTTTTACAGTATCATATTTCATATCAGTCTTTGTGTCAGATACTCTTGTTACATTTAATGAGCCTGTCAAGCATATACATTATCTCTAGTATCGCACATAAGCTCTTCTTCCCTTTAGTCAGCATCAGTAAATTAATTTGATTTAAATGGTCTTTTCCTCATGCTTTCATGTAGTATCACAATGTGCTTATGTAAATATTTAGTGCAGACCCCATGCATTATGGTAACACCCATTCAAATTGTATTTTAACTAATTCAGCATACTGCAGTTTCATTTTTCCGTGCTACATGGTGAACTTATCTGTCCAATTTAAAAGGTACAAATAAACAGAATTTATAACAAAGACATACAACTAACTTCTGACAGAGTGAATATGCACTAGGTCCACCAGAGGAGTAAGGTGACAGGAAGTAGGTCAGGATAGCATTAGCAATAGAAATGGCATTTTTTCACATTAAAACATACTTAATATTTTGTAATTAAATTAGGTAAATAGACAATATTAAAAATTTGTAATCAACATGTACATAGGAAACATGATGAATTTCCACAAAATAGCCAAAAACAAGCAGTAAGCAAGTCACTTACTTCATTAATTTAAATTAATTAGTTTATTTATTTATTGTATTTTAGGGAGCAAATAGGGTGTTTAGGGTCTCACTACTAGATCAGACTTGTAGTAATCCACCTGTTTACAGAGCCTCTCTAGAACTGGGATTACAGGCATGTCCAATTTCAATTGCTGACTCAGTACACCACAGGGGCAGGGCCTACACTACAAGCCTGGGGATGGAACCCCCACTCACTGTGCGTGAGAAATAAGTCACTTAAAATAAGAATAATAAATTTATATTTTCAGGTGAATTTTAGGAGATTATAGTTTTGACCAGTTATAAAATTTATGGAAATTTGGCAAAAATTAATATATATGTATATATTTAATAATGACACGAAAGAGATTATTAGGATGTTAATTGTAGAAATTAAGTTTGAAATTTTTGTAACAAAAAACAGTTGAAAGATTTGAATAATCTATCAATCATTTGTTCAAAAATATCCCACATTTATAACAAAAATAAAAATGTACCTCAGGGTAATTGTAACGAACAACAAAGCGTTATATCTCTAAATAGAAGAAAGAAATTTGAAAGTATTCAAAATAGAAAAATGACAAATCTAAACTGATGGGAAACAGAACATTGGTCACTAAATGAGAAATTGTACATGGCATATAAAGTATGCATTCAGAACAAAGAAATGGTCAAAAGAAACTTCAAGTTGATTATGCTTTCATTTGCACAACTTGTACATGCAATACTGAGAAAACAACGTGAAAGTACAGTATCAAAAATATACTCAGCAAAAATTACAGCACTGTATCAACAGAGTATACTATGTAAAAAAGATATGGAGGCTCTATAAACAAGATTTATAAAATAATAAAGACAGGTCATGATTTTGAACAGTGTGTTTCAACAGTAATAGTTATTAAGCAGGTTGTTAAACGTAGACTATCTATACTACCAAATACAAACATGAATCAAAACTTCACATTTCCTAGCATGAATATGTACAAATATTATGTCAAAAGGCTTAGAAATTTAAAACTAATATAAAAATGGGAAAAGAAATGGTTTAGGGTACATTAGGAGAAAGAATTAACATATACTTGATAATTGCTGGTGATGAGTAATGGAACTACTATCTGGGGCTCATTTTTGTTTGCTTAGAATATTTGCATATGAAAAATGGAACATTTCCTTAATAATCAAGTATAGTCATGGCTTGTTTCCTTATTGCTTTTGCAATAGAATTTAATGACATAGGATTTTATTAAACAGTAAGTTCAATGACCCAAGCATGGAGTCAGGAAGCCAACATGGAGTCCTCTGAATCCCCTTCCTCCAAGGATCTTATATAAATATAGGCCAGTGTGCTTCCACTGTTCTGAACCTCCACAGTGCATGATCCAAAGGTGCACAGTCTCTGCACTGATATCTTTTGAACATTACTCAGTTTGTAAAAAAAAAAAACAAAAAAATGCAGTACCCTATGGGATAGAGATTATTTTGCTAACATAATAGATAAGCTCACTCCAGATCCCATAAAGGCTGAAAGACAACTCATAAGATTCCTACTTAGGAGTCTCACCCGGCTGGTAGGAGTTCTACTTTCTTTACGTATTTTAGTTTTTTTGTTTTTTGTTTTTTCCCTTTGAATCTTTTAAACATTTGTTCACCCTATTTCCTCCATCCTGGATTCATTCTTTGTAACTGTGGAATTTAGACCTAGTGGTCCAATAAAAACTTTGGAGCTCATCAAATTTGGTAATTGATACATTTTTGCATTGAAAAGTTTGTCCTGGTACAGGGCCATTATTTGTTAACTTGATGTACAAACTGGTACTTCTCCATTTCCAATGCCTTCTGATTTACTGATTTTCTAGCCATTATACTTTGTTTGATAGTTTTAATTTTGGGTACTTGTTGCACCTCTCAAAACCAATTAACTACTGGTATTAACGTTAACACTACAATTTAACTGTTGAAAAAAGGAGGTTTTAATGTTCAGATGTTCATGATATGAGAGACTGTTGAAGTAAGATGTGTGCATTTTTGCCTATGGAATTTGTATACTTTGAGATATGTTCCCAATTCACAAATATGAAATCTGATTCATGTACATTATGGGAAGTTTTACAATGACTAGAGCAGAATTTCGAGGACTGGAACAGTGGGGCATGCCATTTACTCAAAAGACGATTGGAAACATGTTGAAGGTCAGGCTAGGCAAATTAGGGAGAAGGGTCTCAAAAAATTATTTTGCTAAAGAAAAATTGTCAGCTAGTTGTGATTTCTATTGCTGTGACAATGCTTTAGCTTTTTTAGGCCAAAAATCTGGATTTATTGTAAATTTCAAAGTTTCATATCTCTTTTATAGTTTTATTCTCCATTGGGGTACATATTAAATTATCAGCGCTCAATTTTCTAAGGAAGTGTATATGAAAAATAGAAAGATACAGTCATTTAAATTGATCGGTGTAAATACTCAAGTTTGTAAGTTATCCACTGTTTATGGAAATGTTGATGACAATAGTTTTATCATTTTTGCTTTTTTTGCTGCATCAAGAAAGAGATTTAGCTATGATAAATTGTGCTACTGTTTACGTGGGCACACAGATACCACTGCAGTATGATGTTTTCAGTTCTTCTGGAAAAAAATAGAAGGGTATTATCTGGTTTGCATAGGTCTTCTTTATGTGTTTATTTCTTGTAATTTACTTATATATCGGATAATGGGTCTCAGTTTGTAGTTCAGACTCATAGTAATCCTTTGTCTCAGCATCCCCAGCAATGAGATTACAGGAGTGAGCCACCATGCCCCTTTTCTGGCCAGCATAACATGTGGTACCAGGCATGGATACCAGGTCCTTGTGTTGGTCACACAGGTGCTTCCTTGAGTGGAACTTTTCATTCCAGTTTTTCTGAGGAATAGTCACACTAATTTCCATAATGTTAGTTTCAGTCTACAATACCAAAATTGCAAGATTCCTTTTTCCCTATAGCCTCTCCAGCTATTTGTTATGAGTTGATTTCTTTATGATAGCCATTCTTTCTGTGATGAGATGGAATCTCATTGTCAAACGATCTGTGCTGTTGAACATCTTTTTCATTTAAATTTTCATTTCATTCATTTATTTGCCCTTTGTATTTTTTAGCTATGAGAAATATGTATTTATTTCAAGTGCCCCTTTCTGGACTGGGTGTTTGAATTTTGGGGGCTAGCATCTTTTTTTATTCTTTTACATATTATAGATAAAAATTCTCCTTTGTCTTAGTGACTTTTGGTTAATAATTTTTCCTAATTCATAGGTTTCCTTTGAACTCTGTTGGTAATTCTTTTGATGTGCATGAACTTTTCAATAAAATGAACTCCAAGATGATAATTCTTTGAATATTCTTGATGCTAATTCTATGCAGTTTTATTTTTGTTCATGAACTCTCTGCTTACTCCCATGTCTTCAAGAAAACTACCTGCGTTCTCTTCCAGGAGATTTAGTGTAAATGCTCATTAGCTGTGGAATGGAAAAAAAAAAAAAAGATGTAGTGACTTTATACAAAGGAGTATTACCTAGAAAGAAAGATAAAGTTGAAGCCTTTATTCATAAATGGGTGTAACTAAAAGCAATATTTGTAAGTGAAATGAACCAGGCCCACATATGTAAATGTTGTGTTATCTCCCTAGTGTAAGAACCTAAAGAGAGTAATATAAAGTCTGAATGATACAATAGATGTAGTAAACAGGAAAGAAACTGAGCAAATGGAATATGCAATTGGGATTTGGGAATGGAGAAAATAAAAGGAAAAAGTAAAGGGAAAAAATTATGTATGTATTTACATAGGGTGGCTAAAATAACTGTACTTCTAATTTCTGGTGATTATTATAAGGCAGAAGTTAATGCTTAAAATTTTCACTTTCACCAATTTTACATGAGTATAACTTGTTAATCTGAGCAACTGAACTGAATACAACAATGTGTGTATGACAACCACTATTGAAAAACCTATCTTGTCTTTTTTTTTTTGAAATTGTGTATCATTTATAATGTCTTTTCTTTTCTTTTTCTATTCTCTTTGTAATAAATACATGGGTCCAGGGAGATAGCTCAGGGGCACAAGTGACTGCCTGGAAAGTGCAAAGATCTGAGTTCAATCCCTGGTTCCTAAAATAAAATAAAATGAATACAAAAGACCGATTTAAAAGTTTATTTTGCTATCAATTCCATCTCAATATTTTCTTGAAATAAAAGCATGCCTGTTCATTCAATGTTTGAACAAATGACAAGACAAGTGATTCAATCCAGTAAAATATCAAATACAGAATGACAACATAGTATATTTTTTCTCAGATATCATATCATTTATAAATAAGCTATATTTAAATAGAAATTTCTAAGTAAAGTTATTGTTTATTTATGACTTCACTTAAAAAAGTATGAACTTGTACTGAAATTAAGTTTTCATGTTAAGACTAATAATTTTATTGCACTTTTCTAACTCAGATCAACATGCATAGTATTTTAATAGTATTTGATATTGTTATATAAACTGGATGTAGAAACATAATTGAAAATCACTTTATTAATATTGATAATTTTCTAATTTTTTCCACCAGGAATCTAGCTCAGGTCTTCCTGCTTGAGAGGCAGGCCCTGTACAAACAAGTTCTATCACAGGCCCTCATTTTATCTTTATTATGTAGATGGTGCTTTAATTTGATATTACAACACTGAATTTTAGTATGCATTAGATTTACCTTACTTAGACAGTTCTAAAACTGATGCTTTTATTCTAAGCAAATCAAACAGTTTGATAATCATGGACAAATTTTTGTCAGTGTGATGATGAATACTATAAGAAAATTATGTTCTTTTTATTCGGTTAAGACTTTGCAAAACTTTTAATTATGTTTAGAATAATGTGAACTTATAAATCCATTGTTTCAACTAGAAATTTTATAAGCTCTTAAATACAGACCATGTGTTTCTAATAAAATTTAACAATCGAGCTTTGCTAAAATGGACATCAGATTTTGAAGATTAAGCATGAAAAGAATGTAAAATATCTCATTAATATTTTCAAATATTGATCGAAACACTGAAGTAAAAATATGGTTTATATATTATATTATAGTCCAATATTGACAACTAGAAAATTTTAAATGACATATGTGATTCATATTACATTTCTTTTGGACAATGAAAGTAGGAAAAAGAAATACTTACCAGATAGTAGAGAAGAGCAAGTGTAGGCATTATCATTCTATTGGTCAGTAAAGTTTGCTTTTGCTTGAATTTGGATGATGAAAAGACAAAGAGAGAAGAACCAAGATTGCCCACCCATTCCCTGCCTTCAGCATCTTGGCAGACAATAAGGGATATTCCCTCAGATGAATCAACTTTGGGGATGATCAATTTAAGGTTGAAGAGGAAATACTTCACTCAAACTCAGATGTAGTTTACTGGTGGAGTGCTTGCATAGCATGCTCAAGGCCCAAGGTTCAGTATCCAGTCATTGTCTGAAAAATTTCTTTGCTGACCTCTCATGCTATAGATGCATTAGCATACCGGAAATGTAGTCCTTTTCTTCCCAGTCACATGAAATTCCTCATGGATTATTTTTAACTTCTTTGATGCTGCAGCAATCCTTTTTTATTTTGTTTAATTTTTATTTTTAAAAATTTTTCAGCCTTTCTCATTCACTAGCAATGTGCAAATTCCCTTCAGACAAAAATGTGATACAGAAAGCTGGACTTAGTGTATTGAGTCACCTCTCTTTCTGGAATTCTACCTCTTCAGGTGCTGGTTGCCTCAACAACTCTCCATTTCATTCACAGGTTTGGCCAGCTGTGAGTTGCTACTAACTCATCCAAAAAAATCCAGTCATCTCTGGGTCGTGAAATCAATCCTGATGTGATATTACTCCAGAACATTTTATCCATGTCTTTCTCCTAAGAGTTAATCAAAAGAAACACAAGTTCACCTACCACTTCTCTAGGCCATATTTTTTACTGTTTTGCTTTATTAACTCTTCTGCATCATATTATTTTAAGCACATTTTCTATACATGGAAAATAGATGAATTTTTAATGAAATCTGAGAGTCTTCATTTTTAATTTGGAAGTTACCTTCAAATACTAATAATGTGATAATTTATATGACTCATAGATACCTTAGTTTTTGGAGAATACATTTAACTTGGATAACATGATGTTTAATATACTTAACTTGCTATAGTTGTACATGCTGAAATTACTGTAAGCAAATAGGTTAGATCAAAATATTGCAGGCAGTCAAATGCAGAAGACAAGATAACTTTCAGAGGGCTGACAAAATAGCTTCAAGGATTAAAGCACATGCAAGCAGGTGCAGGGGCTAGGGATTTGATCCCCAGGCCTCTCAGGCCAGCCACACCCCCAGGTGCCAGCTGAGACCAGGCGTGGTGGCACACACCTGGTATCACAGCTCTTGGGAGGCTGTAAATAGGCGGATGACTATGAGTCAGATCTAGTAGTGAGACCCTGAGTACCCTGTATATTTTTTCCTAAAACTAGAAAAAAGAAAAGAATAAGAAGAATAAGAAGAATAAGAAGAAAGAAAGAAAGAAAGAAAGAAAGAAAGAAAGAAAGAAAGAAAGAAAGGAAGGAAGGAAGGAAGAAAAAAAGTCTATCACCATGCACTAAACTAAAGTTGAAATGGATTAAAGATCTAAATATCAAAGAAGAAACACTAAATATCCTGGAAAAGAAATTGGGAGAAAATCTTGAAGACATCAGCATAGGCAAAAAGTTCATGGGCAGAAATCAAAATATACGTTTAACTCTTGAAAGCATCAACAAATGAGACCTCCTAGGCTAAGAAGTTATTGCACATCAAAGGAAATTGCCAACAGATTGAAAAGACAACCTAAAAATATCAAAAATATTTTAACTAATAAATATTCACACAATGGTCTTCTATCCAGAACCTACAAAGAACTAAAAACCATTAGGGTCCCAAAATTCAAAGATCCAATCCAGAAATGAGCATCTGAGATGAACACACATTTCTCAGAGGAAGAAATTCAGCAATCTTTATAAATACATGAAGAAATGCTCCACATTGCTAGCCATCCATGAAATGCAAATTAAAACAACACTTAGATACCATCTCACCCCAGAAAGAATAGCTACCATAAAGAAATCAAGCAGCAACAAATGTTAGAGAGGCTGTGGGGAAAGAGGAACCCTTCTCCACTGCTGGTGGGAATGCAGATTGGTGCAACCATTATGGAAAGTGGTGAGGAGGATCCTTAAAAACCTAGAATTGGAAATCCCATTCAATCTAGCTATACCCCTACTGGGAATTTTCCCGGAAGGAAGGAAGGAAGGAAGGAAGGAAAGAAGGAAGGAAGGAAGGAAGGAAGGAAGGAAGGAAGGAAGGAAGAAAGAAAGAAAGAAAGAAAGAAAGAAAGAAAGAAAGAAAGAAAGAAAGAAAGAAAGAAAGAAAGAAAGAAAGGAAGTAATCTTTTCACTGTGGGGGGAGACAGGCACCTAACTGTGGGCCAGCCTCAAGACAAAAGGTAAAACAAAGACACCTTTTTCCTAAGGCTTAACAGCAGGGATTGATAGTCTAAATATGTACCCATCACCTTGAGAAAGCCAGGAAGAGCCACTAATTCAACCCACCACAGGAAAAGGCTCTGTTCTGTATTCATGCCTGCTTGCTATGTGTCTTGCTTCCCCCATTTGATCACAATGTAATCAATTTTACCTAACAATTATAACTCTGATCTTATTGGTCAGTCACAGCTCTGTCCTCCTGTCCACCTCTATGTTCCATCTTAGACTCTCCTCTTTTTGTAATTTTGTCTATAAACTTCCCCTGGAAGGCAGGATCCTTGGCAATTCTTTCTGGACCCCTTATGTCTCTCTCAGTTTTCTTTCCCCAATAAATATATTCTGCTCTTAATCTTTATTGTTCCTAAAATTCATTCTTTGACTTTAGAGAGCATGAAATCTACCAGATATCTAGCAGGTTGGCTGTTTCTTTCCCCTACGTAGAATTACTGCAGTTAGACAAATTAAGACACTCATCAGCCATTTCTTTTCCTTCTTTCCTCTTTCCCTCTCACTTCTCCTCTGGCCCCTGCATCTGTTGGCACGTACTTTAATCTGCTGAGCTATTGGGTTGACCTCTTATAGATCTTTATGTCTATAAACACAAATAGTAATTGATAATTGACTTAATATCTATGTATTCAAGGATTTTTTTTTGTTTGGCTAGTTTAGGTAGGTCTTAAGGGTGGTTCTGGTGTGGCATGTGGAGCTGGGTATCCAAAAGTGATCCAGTGCATCTGACTGGGTATGCGCAAGCAGGCACTTAAACAACTTAGCTAACTGGCAAGCCCCCCGTATTGATATATTAATAAAACTCTTCATGTATTTGTATTTCTATGAATTTATACAGAAATTCATTACTGAATATTAATTTATTTCCTTATGCTAAATTCTAGCGCTTATTGCAAAAATATAGGATTTCACAGAAAACAGAATTTTTCCTCCATATAATTGTCCTCTTTCATAAGTTATTTCTGTCATTTGTATTTCCTTATACATTCACTTTTATTAGTACTTGTGTGTAGTACTATGTGGTGCTCACATTCCCTGTGTATGGAGTTGATGTATGTACATACTCTGTCTCAATTTCTCTCTTACCTCCTGCCCTTTCACTCCCTCTACTTCTCTATTCCCTTACCTGTTGAGATAGCACTGTCTCCCTATTTCTTATTATATACATTTTACATATAATAAAATATGAATTTGTCACATATAAATTTCACTTTGTGTGATTCCTTTCCTCCCATGCAACTTCATCATTCTTATTTTTCATTTTTTGTTTATGCAGGGTGTCACGATGCAGTTTGGACTCATAGTGATCCTCCTGCCTCAGCCGAAAGCACTGGAATTACAGGCATATGACAGGGTTCCAGGGCCGATATGACATGTGCTACTGGGGGGCAGGTGCTTAGACCACTGAGCTATCTTCCCAGCCCCACAACATCATTCTTAAAATCTTTGTTTTCATTCAGTACTATTGGCTATAAGTCATTTAAGAAAGGAAAAACAATAGCAAATTATCTGAGTTCCCAAGTATTTTTCACCATAGCATAAAAAATAATGTATTTAAACATATAATTTTCCTAGTCCACACTCATAGGAATTTGAATTTTTGCTAGTTCTTAGGTCTGCATAAATTTCTACTCCTCACCATATCTTTTCCATTGTGGACAATTGAACAAAAGCTATTCTTTAAAAAATTGTCTGGATGCATGTATATTTTGTGCTTTCCTGACTAGATACTTAGAGAAAAACAACTTGAACTTTTTCAAATGTGACTACATTTTTGGTGCTTTGTTTCATTTTGTTTGGATTTTAAATTTTGACATTTTTAAGGACCGTTATAGTGAAAAAGGCAAGTTCCTGAGCCCTCATCCTATTATTCATTAAAAGTGTGATTTACAGTATGGCAAGCCTGGCATGGTGGTGCACACCTGCTTCCCCAGTGCTCAGCATTTGGGGCAAGGAAGGGGGATATCTGCCCATTTGCAGCCAGCCTGGGGTATATAATGAATCCAAGGCCAGCCTATACTACATAGTGAGACCCTGACTCAAATTAAATAAAATAAAAACTACTTTTTTTTGTTTTGTTTTACAAGGATTTTTGCTATGCAAAAATGACTCATTTTATGCATGAGGATATCCAATAACAAAAAGCAAAACAAAGCTTGACCTTCACTTTATAACCTTTTTTATCTTAAACTTTGGGTTACATGACTTTCCATATCTGGATTATTAGGGGATATCTATATGAAAGTTAATAAAGTAAAGTTTATTAGACCTGAACTCACATAAACTTATCTCATTCTCCTTCAAGACAGAGAATGCCAATGTAAAAAATTGTATAAGGAAAGCTAGGTGTAGTGGTGGAAAGCCGGGTATGGTGATGCAGTCCTGCAAGCCCAGCATTTGGGAAGCAGAAGGAGTATCTCCATGAGTTCAGTGCCAACTTGAACTAGAAAGAGAGAGAGAGAGACAGAGAGAGACAGAGACAGAGAGACAGAGAGACAGAGACACACAGAGAGACAGAGAGACACAGAGAGAGAGACAGAGACAGAAACAGAGAGAGACAGAGACAGAGAGACAGAGACAGAGACAGAGACACAGAGAGAGACAGAGACAGAGAGACAGAGACAGAGACAGAGACAGAGAGATGAGACAGGGAGAGACAGAGATAGAGACAGAGAGATGAGACAGTTGCAGACACAGAGACAGAGAGAGACAGAGAGGCAGATGCAAAGACAGATATAGATACAGAGAGAAACAGAGACAAACGACTATTCTTAGAGATTTCCACTCATTTCATTTTTTGGAGCCAGAATTGTCTCCTCAAACAATAGACTTTTCGTAGAGCTAACTTACAAACCAGAACTCAGGTGATGACTGACTTGGACTCTAGCCCACCAGGCAATGCATAAGCCTGGCCTCTTCTGTAAAGGAGCCAGTCTGATCCTCTTCATCAGAGGTGTGTGCACTACAGCGCCCCAAGCTGAAGTTCTTTCCCTATGTCCTGTTACTTTGTAAGTATGACTGAAATCTATTCCTCACACTGAGTTTCTTGAGATGCTTTTCTGCGACAAGTTTATAAATTTCCTTCATAAGGGAGAAGGGGTGAACTGATATCCCTGCCTCCACATTGGTGAATGTCCTCACAGCATTCCCATTAACAAACACATTAGCACTTTATTCTCAGAAATGTTCAGGATTATATTTTTGAAAACTTTCATTTCTTCAACTTCTTTAAATATTTTCTTTCTTTGTATGCATAAATGACCCTTAAAAGTTAGTGTCTCACCCTTCATTTCAGACTGGTACAGTGAACCAGGAAAGCTTCTATCATTCTCCAAGACTATACACATAATTTGATGCCCTTTTTGTCCTAGGAGAAAGGAAGTATATTCAGTTAATAATGTCTTTAAATGTTGACAGAAAAAGTGAAGCTCAGAGAAGTAAACAATTTGTGTCAAGTCTTGTCACATCATACATTATGGGTAAGGAAAAGAAAATATTAAGTCTAGCCCTTAAACTCGAGGACATTTATTCCCATTTTTTAATTAATATGTAAAAATACCTTCTCCAAATAAGCCCCAGGAGAAAAGCTGATTCCCATATCTCAGAGGAATATTTCTCAGTAGGGGCACGCAGGAGACTGGCAGGTCGCAGTGAATGAAACTCCCTGCAAGGGGAAGAATCATTTGTAAATTCCTCTGCATGCAGCCGCACAACGTGGCTCCCAAGGCAAGACTGCTTTCTTTTTTTTTTTTTTTTTAACAAGGAGTCATAGCAATGGCAAAGCAGTCATCAGCTTATGCAAATTCCCGTGGGTACAAAAGGGGACCTTTTAAGCTGCCTATTACTTTATTATTGCTGAAAGAAAGAAAAGAAAAGCATAAAGGGGGGGGGAGAATTAAGGATCTAATAACAGTGAGAGCTTGCTGCCCAGGTTGTGTGTCTCGCTGTGTTTGAATGATTTTTCTTTGTCGACAGCCTTGCACGGGGCTATTTTTAGCATCTCTTTAATAATTGAGCTGTAGCAATTGTGCTCAGCAGCTGGAACAGGCAGGGAAAATAGCAGCTTAAAGAAATAGTGAGGCAGGGTCATAATTTAAGTCAAGCTGCATTATAGAGCATACCTTTCTCAAAGGTAGAATGCTGAGGTGGGGGAAAAACACCTGAGAAGGAAAGAGAGCAAAGAGGCCAAGGAAAGCGATAGATGGAAGGGGTTTTCTGTGTATTTTTTTTCTATCTTTTTTTTCTTTTGAAAAATCAGTCTGAGAAGGTCCCCCACTGGGAAAAGTTCTTCAGCCTGCAAAGAGAGCCGCGACTCTGTATCACTAATTGGGCAGGAACACTTAGATCACCAGTAGAATGAATGGTTTCCTTATACCTAGGACTGGTTTCTGTACAGCACTGCGAATTCCACAACACTGTAAGAAGCATAAAACTAACAAATTAAAAGGGGATTCATTACCCCTAAAAGAAGACTAGATTGTGATAGAAAAAGGAAATTTGACATTTCTCACTGCCTTCCTATCCTGAAATGAATGTAGGCAAAACAAAAACAAAAACAAAATATCTAGCTAACTCTGGGTTTTGCAAAGCCTAATTCCTAGGTCCATCTTCAGATATTTTGTTTAAATTATTAAGAAAATGAATATGGTGCACATTTCACTTAGCTGCATTTATTCCCTCTGATCTGAATCTGCAGATTTCAAAAGGGAAATGAGATATATAAATGGAAACTTAATAAGTACTCATATACTTTGTCAGTGTAGGCATTCAACATGAGTAATTCAGGCAAATAAAGAGTATGATAATTTTAGCTAATTAAGAAGACAAATTAATTATGCAACTACATTGCTTATGTCTGCTTTTGACTAGGCAGATGATGCTAAAATTTGACGAAGTGTGAGACACCTGAACATTTGAAACTTTTTTCTCTGATGAGTTTCCAATATTTTCTTTTTCTTTTGCAGTCTTCTTTGCTCTTGATTACCACCACTTGTTTTCTTGGCCTATCACCCTTTCTTCATCAATTCAGTGCCTTTTTGCACTAGTTATCTTTCTATTATGAGTTCTAGTTGGGCTTTAGAGCCCATTGTTAGGCAACTGAGGAGTTTCCAGGCTGAGCTGTATTGGTGTGACATTCTATCCAGTAGAGGTCAATGTGCCAAAGGGAATTTCCATCACTACCTAGACATACATGTGGTCTGTAACACAGCACACTAACATAGGTGCAGGACTGCACACATTTGCTTACATAGCCAGGAAACAGTTCTCTTCACCAGCATCAATATCCATCAATTATCTACATACTCAATTTACATTTGCTTATGAAATTTTAAAATAATAACATAAAGAAAATTGTGATCACAGTTTTGAATCTCAGAAAATGTTGTTTCATGATTTATTTTAAATAGAAAAATAATAAGTAAAAGGAGAGGAATAGCTAATTAAGATGTTAGTTCCAACGTATGCCTTTAAATAGTTGACACATTCCCTTAGGTATTTAGGTAGCCAAAAAAGAAGAGTTTTCATGTTTGATAAATTGAACAATTACTAGAAGAATCCAGATAGACAAGCACAAACTCAGGAAAATACCAGAACTCATTTTTCATATTAATTCAACTTGTATAATTGATTTGTAATGGAAAGCCAACTTCATAGCAAGCTCACCTGGAAATCACTTTCACTAGATAGTTGGGACAAGGAATAAAAGCATTCTCCACATTTTGTCTTTTGGGAAGATTGTTGTTAATTTTTCAAAACATATAGCATCCAGGTGTTGTTTTATCTTAGCAGGCAAGGAGAGATATCCATATATCATTACCCTTGCAGGTGTTAAGGAGAAGCCAGTTTTATCTTCGGATCTTTCTCAAAGTTACACTGCACTATCCAATTGGATCCATAAAATTGACAATAAAATCCAGGAGTTGCCAAGGAACTAGAACTTTAGTCTAGGGAATTGTCCTCTCTGAATTGTCTGATGCTGGCCACAGAATTTATTTATACCTATCTTACTTTCCAAGGCTTCTGTAACAAATTTCTTCATGCATAGTCTAGGCTTAAAAACAGCAAAACTTATTCTTCCACAATTCTAAAGACTAGAGATCCAAAATCCACATCATTTGGCTACGTGAGGTTGTCAGCATGACTGAATTACTTATGAAACTAAGGGAGAAGAGGATTTCCAGGTGTTTTTCTTTGCAAATCTAGTGGTTCTTGCCATTACTAACCTGGTACCACTTCCATCGGCTCCCTGCTTCCAGTATATCATCTGGCCTCCTCCGCTTCGTGAGTGAGGTCACCTGTCTAGCTCTTGCAAACACACTTGCCATTACTTTTAGGGGCTACTTTGATAATCCAAAAAATGAAAACCTTCCTGCTCCAACACCTTAACTGAAGATTAACAGACAGGTTGTAGGGATTAAACTATAAATGTAGCTTTTGTGGGGTCACGCTTCAGTCCACTGCATAACCCCTGCTTAACACAATCCTTAAAATCCATTTAGACACCAGTGGTCCCCTACAAGAGACACCGTACATATTTGTAGTTGTTCCTACTCCCATAATGTTAACAATAAAGAGATAAGCTACTACAATTTATTTAGTGATGTGTCTTACACATTCTTTTCATTTTTTTAACTTTTTAAGTTTAATCTTATGAAATAATTACACTAAGAAAAAGAAGTAATCAGTGGAAAATCTTTGGCAATAAACTTCATGATCATTGAAGATTAATTTTCACAAAGATAAATAAAGATAACCCAACAAAAGAGAAATTCCACCATAGAATAACATTAGCATAACCTAAAGAATTAGACAGTATTAACTTTATATATGATTAAGCTTTTTTAAAATTTGATCATTTTTGCCACTAGTGATCACAGTGATTATAGAAAATAATCACATTTTAAAAAAAATGATATGTAGGATCGAGTAATTGATATATTACCACTCTACTTTTCAATATAATATTTTTCCAATTGTTTCCTGATATACTGAAATTTAGAACCTCACAATTTTCTTTGTAAAATATTTGAATGTTCTAATGCACAATGTTTTTCTTCTAAAATGAAACTTTATTTAATTACCATTCTGTTAGAATAAATTGTATTAAAAACTTGTTTTAAGCTAACAAGAAGAGATTACTAATGTTTGTCAGATTTTAATTCACATTAGCTGTAACTGCATTAGCTTTAGTCACACATGTTCACTTGTTTAAAACTTATTTTCTACATATGAAATAAACTACTATTATTATTAGTTTTGACGTAAAGGAAATGAGGTTGTCAACTCAACTGAGATCATATACGTGAAATATTGAGTGACATCATGTTCACCCAAGATGACCAAGCTCCTAAACTTCCGCTTTATTGTTCCCAAATAAACTTTGCATCTTTTCCTTGAGAAGCATAGACCCCAGTTGCAGTTATACTATGAGACACTGTTGGGTATTCTACAAGATGATAGAATGGGGGACAACCTCCTGTGCTGATCTAATTGGTTAGGCAATAGGGTACCCTATCTTTAATCTGCATGTAAAATGCAGAAAAGGAGATGAAAGACCGTGGAAAATATGAACGTGTGAAAGTGAAAAGATAAAAAAGGAAGAGAAATCACAAAAAGAAAGGCAAAAAGTTACAAGTTGCGCTGCTATAAAGTAGGTGCACAAATGTCATTATGATATGATGCTTTCAGTTCTTTTGGGAAAATATTCAGTAGGGGCTTAGCTGGATTGAATTGGATTTCCAGTCCTAGTTTTTTAAGGAGTCTCCACACTGATCTCCATAATGGTTGCACCAGTCTACATTCCTACCAGAAGTGGAGAAGGATTCCTTTTTCCCCGCAGCCTCTTTAACATTTGTTGTTGGTTGATTTCTTTATGATAGCCATTCTTTCTGGGTTGAGATGGTATCTCAATTTTATTTTAATTTGCATTTCATGGATGGCTAGTGATGTGGAGCATTTTTTCATGTATTTATTAGCTTCTAGTATTTATTCCTCTGAGAAGCATGTGCACATGGCTTCAGGATAAATCCTAAGGAGATTTGACTGACTTTGTCAGATACAAAAGCTACATGTTTTGTTGTATAGGTCTTGCTTTAACTTGGTCTTAACCATTGAGGAGAAAAGTCTAACCATGAGGTATAAAAAAGAAATGCATATTAATATGCTGAGCTGTAAAAGGCCCAAGTCAACAACTTCTGACATTGCCAGTTCTGCTAATAGCCCATTACTATTATGGACCACTGGACTATATATACAGCTGCTTTCTCTTTGTTCAATGAGAAATATTTGTGTTAGTAGTGTTTAGACAAGATATTATGTCTGCGTCTTGTATTCTGAACAACTATTACAAAGAAAACTATGCAATGTATTCATTGTTATAACTGTCCTAGTAACCTCTTATGAAATTATCTCATTGCTATTTCTTTCTTATTAATATTAATAAAAAATAAAAAAGAAAGGCAAAAAGTCAGTTGAAAACAGACTAGAAGGTAGTAAGCTTCTTTCTCTCACAGCAAGGAGAAAAGGGTTTGCACACCTTGAGTACTGCTCCAGTATCAAAATGCTTCTAATACTTTCCTTTACTAATTGCTTAATACTCATGAAAATCCTGTAACACTTTAACTCTGATCCTGAATTTAGAAAGAGGAGCACTGGTAAGTTAATCAGCAAATGGCATAGATGGCAGGAACTAGATTTCCAAAGAAGTGAAACTAGGAGAAAAAGGAGGACAACAAAATCCATTGGCTCGTTATTTTTCAATTTATAAACAAATGGTCATAACATAAGCTTATGTTGAACTTCTGAAATAATAAAACAACAGGATTATAATGAGCTTCTGAAAGCAAATATCATCACAATAGGCTTTTAAGTCTGGGATTCAGAAACGAGAAAAAATCAGGTCCTCACCACCCTGTGTGAGAAGAACAAGGTAAAGCAAGGCAAAGTTTTTTTTTTTTAAAGCTTTTTTTCTTTGCTTTTTATCTCTTATTAGTACATAGGAGCTGCATTCCTTGTGCAGAGTAGGTCCAAGTATGTAGCAGCTCTCTGTCCTGTTTTGCTCCTCCTCTTTCCTTTCTCATTCCTCCTTCCCTCCACATCTGATCCTCTTCCCATCTAAAAGGAATTTATTTCCCTAATTTATCTATCTTTGATTTTGTTCTTTATTTATATTTTGTGTTTCTCATATATGAAACCCTGTGTGTTTTTCTTATATAAGAACATGGTATTTAAGCCTGTATGTCTGATGTATTTCACGTAAAATTATAATGCAAAAATGAATATGTTTTCCAACAAATAAATTCTTCCTCAGTGGCAGAGTAGTATCTTGCTGGGACAGGTAGCACAGACTCTTTATTCATTCACTTGTTAGTGGGTGTATCTGCTACCAATATATATTAATTATGAGTTATGTTGGCTTAAAAGAGATATACATGTATCATTAATAAAGTATGTCTGTAACCTTTTGGGAAAGGTAGTTACAGTGAAAAAAATCTGGGTCAAGTTGAACTTCTGGGTTTGGATTTCTGTAGAATCTCCATATTGTTTTCCGTGGTGCTTCTACTAGTTTACATTCCCACTAGCAATGTGAAGGGGTTTCTCCCCACTCTTCTGCAGGCTCGCTAACACTTGTTACTTGATTTCTTGATGATATCCATTCTTTCTGGGGTAAGATGGAATCTTAGTGTTTTAAATTGCATTTTTGTCTAATAGTGATAAATGTTAAAATGTTTTTCATGTATTTAATGACCATTTGTACTTTTAAGAAGAAGCAGGCAATTTAAGCATGAGCTTAATTTCAGTGGCTTGTTTGTTGGGTGGCTCATTTTGGTGGCTTAGTTTTTTGAGGTCTTTATACTGTACATTATTAGTTCTCTCTCTGAGGAATAGATGGAAAAATTATTATTATTATTATTGTTTTGCCTTTTTGAGACAGGGTTTCACTATGCAGTTCAGGCTGGCCTTGAGCTCAGTTTTGTAGCCCAGGCTGGTCTCGAACTCGCACTGATCCTCCTGCCTCAGCCTCCCGAGTGCTGGGATTACAGGCGTGAGCCACCACGCCCGGCAAAAATTATTTTTTTTGATTCTGCAAGTTGTCTCTTCCCTGCTTTGGTTGTTTCCTTAGCTATGCACAACATTTTAGTTGTATATGATCCCACTTGTTGTTTTTGGTACTATTTCTTCAACAATTGGAATTCTGTTCAGAACTTCTTTCTTACACCTATGTCTTCAAGAGTCTTACTCATGTTGGAGCTAGGTAGTTAGCTCAGAGGCATAAGTGCCTTTCTGGCAAATGCAATGTCCTGAATTTGATTCCTGGTACCCCTGCTCCTCCCTCTGCAATAAAAGTGTCACTCATTTTATTTTCAGGAAGATTAATGCTTCTATTGTAACATTTAGATCATTGACCAATTTTGATTTTAATTTATATATATATATATATATATATATATATATATATATATATATGAAAAGAGTCAATTTTCTGCATTGAATACTCAGTTTTCTCTGCACCATTTACTTGTTAGACAGATGGTCGTTCCTCCAGAATATGCTTTTGTCTCCTTTGTCAAACATCAGATAACTGCAGGAGCCTGAGGTCGCTCATGCACAATCTTTTTCTGTTTCATTAATCCATGCATCCATTTCTGTATTAGTACTTTGCTATTTTTATCTATGTAGCTTTATACTATGGCTTCAAATCCAGGATTGTGATGCTGTTCTGTTCTTGTTACCAGGGATTCCTGTTATTCTGAGAGTTGTCTGATTCCATATGAATTTTAGGATCATTTTCTCTGTCCTGTGAGGAACCTTATTGTGCTCAGTCGGTACCAGCTTTAGAAGTATAGCCATTTTTGTCTGCTATCCAGGACCAGAAGGCTATGGTCGGAAAGAGTTAACTCATGTGTGGACATATATGTGTATACATTAGCTTAAGATTTTCATACATTATGTGAACATTTAAAAATTTTCAAAAAGAAGGCTGATATACAAATGGCTATTCAGGTCTATGATAATGTATGCTCTAGAAATGTGTAATAAAAATAGTAAATAATTACACAATGGGAAATTTGGAATATTTTTCCACTGATATGTGTGTGTGTGTGTATGTGTGTGTGTGTGTGTGTGTGTTTGTGTGTGTGTAGTCTTGCAATTTACACAGTAAGAAGAGCTGGAATTTGGGGATATCTTGTCACCTGGGAACATATGCTTTAGAAGAATGGCTATTAATATGTGCAAGTGGAATGTTATTCTAAAAATCATGAAATGCCCACTAATACCAGCCATTTTCAAGATAAACATCTGTTAAAATCTTATCTCTCTCCAATAAATTGCAGTGATTTTTTTCTTAAATACATTTGCACAGGTATGATACCTGGTGAAAGAAAGTGTTGCTCAATTATTTGACATGTGCTTTGTTCTTTGTTCTCATGGGAACTGAATTATTCTTTATTCTTTCTTGCAAGAAGTAAAATTTTAATTGTGTTGTCTGTTAGGTTGATCATGCTGTTAATTAATGGCCTTTACAAATAGATTAAAAGGGAATATATTTTATTAGTTATATAGAATTTAGAAATCTTGATAAACAAAAGGAAAAGATAACATTATCTAATATAAATAACCACTATACATGCTAACTAAAATCCCCTCCTCGATCCTTCTTAGTATTTATATACACATATTATAACAATACTGCTGCCCTATACAAAGTATTTCTTTTCTTTTTAAAAAAATACATTTTTGGAAGGTTCTACAGGGTGTTCAGGGTCTCACTACTAGATCAGACTCATAGTAATCCATCTGTTTACAGCCTCCCAAGAACTGGGATTGCAGGCATGCACCACCACACTCAATCTTAATTGTTTTCTGAGCCTGCCCAGGAGGTTGGGGGAGGCTAACACAGCAGACCCAGGGATCAAACCCCTGGTCCCTGCACCTGCTTGCAGATACTTTAATCTGCTGAGCTATTTGGTTGGCCCTTAAAGTATTGATTTTCATTCTTTTTCATTTACATCAAATAGTTGATGTATATCATATATCAATACTCTTTAGGTTAATAGTTTTCAGAATGTGATTTTAAGCATAGTGTGATTTCCATTAATTTTTTAATTAGAGGGTTTTTTTAAAAAAAAACTGCATAGATATATATCATAAGGGATGGATATAGGAGGGAGAGAGAGATGTTATAGGGGATAGATATAGGAGAGGAGAGTGAGAGTGCGAGTGCGAGAGAGCGTGGGCACGTGAGCGAATTTAGCATAAGGAAAAGGTTCCTGAAATTATGTGAAATCTGCATGTTAGGCTAGGGGTGAGAGAGACCCAGGGCCCAGGGAAAAACTGATGTCACAGATGTAGAACTGTGTCTTTCTTTGGCAGAGTCTATCTTGTTCTATTCAAGTCCTCCACTTCCTGGTGAGGCTACACACATGGATGTCACTCTCTTCTACTGAGGTCCACCAAATTAAATATCAATCGCAAAAATGCACTCTGACCAAACATCGTGGAACAGTGCCTGACCATTTACAGTCAAGTTGAAGTATAAAATCAAACATAAGAATGCATATAAAGTGATTTATTCAATTAGGTGTTATGAATTCAAAGTTAAGCATATTTGTTGATGTTTCTGTTTTTTGTTGGGAAGGAGCTTTGTTTACAGTCCAGCTGGCCTTGAACTGAAACCCTCCTGCCTCAGCTTCTCTTCTATGTTGGAACTACACAACCATACACCACCACACTTTATAATAGATTACCCCTCCTTCATTCATGATAAGTGCTCATATTTTGTCACTTAACTCTTCCTATTAAGAATGGATAGAGAATTATTTAAACACAACTCTAGCAATCCTAACGTCAGTCAATCTGAATGCATATGCCTGTGGAAATATATTCTGTATATCTTAATCTGTGAGTCTCTGATTGCCAAAGTGACATCACTTTCTATTGTCATCTCCCATTCCTCTATATTTCTGACATGATACAGAGAACATACCTGCCCTGTTCCCACTGTGTCCTAAAGCATCCTCCTTTGCCCCCACCCCATGCTTCAACTGTAAAAGTTAAAACATTGCAATACTTAATAAGGATGCCCAACCATCCCTACCTGCTTCTTAGTCCTCTTTTTTCCCTGATTCCATCTTTCCATGAATTAAGCAAAGAGAGTATGTGCTTGTGCAACTGATAGGTTATTTTGAGGCATGAAAATAAACAATGGCCAGACATTTAAAAAGCCAACACATTCTGCTGAACATGTTATTTTCTATGATTTGCTTTTGTGATTATTTGGTTAAAGAAAAATAGCATGAAAGATGTTAAGCTTGGTTTTCTAACCCCTGCCTCACATCTGTCCATTTTCCAACTCTTCATGATGAAAAGAAGTACAGTTATGCTGTGAGTGCCATTTCCAATATGTTTGCAGCTGGCTTTTAAGTTCTAATACAGCTAAATGAGGCTGATTTCTTCGTTTTGGAATTAGGTTCTTTATCAGTGCTGGTGAGATTTGCCCAGATGCAAATTTATATGTTCTTACGTAGAGAATTTGCGAAATACTGCTTCTGAACCTGCAAATCAGACCCAATTTTGACTGATGATGTATGTCTTAAATATGAATTAATATTATATTCTCTTGAATTGTTATGTGTGAACTTCAGTTCTCAAAGATTTAACAGTGGAAGTGACTTGATAGACTTTCGTTTATTTCTTAATGCTCTAATGTAGATTTTACATTTGCAACAGTAACTAAGTGCATCCAATGTGAATCTAATTAAGACTTCCTTGTAATCATCTTGGGTTCTTCCAAGGCAAAGGACATATACTATTAACTAGGTAGTAAAAGAAGAGATGGTAAGAGTTATTTAAAATTCAATCCCTTCCATTGTCAAACACTGGATAGTGGCAGAATGTGACATTCCATTGTTGTACCCACTCTTTGAAAGCTCCTGAGAATCATAGCTAATTTTTTGTTAGCTATTGACTAGAGATTACCTAATAAGTTGAACTCAAAATTTCAACAACAGGGAAAAGAGAGGGATACACACACACACACACACACACACACACACACACACACACACACATAAACACACACACACACACACAAAGACATATATTATAAAACAATGATTTTAGTTAGAAGATAGACTGCATAGACAAGATGATTCCATAAAATTCTAATATACTTGAGAAATTCCTGTCATCTAGTGATGTCATATATGTCATACAGTTGTAATGCCATGGGCTGCTCATTTTTTTGTGGTGTTGTTAGTGCAAACAAATCTCTCTAGACAATTGTACAAAAGTATAGCAAACATACATGCTTGTGTATAGTATATAATACTTTATAATGTTAATAAACAATCCTATTTCTGGTTTATGTATTTGTTATACCTACTTTTCTCATTTCATTTAATGTACTACCTCAATAAAAATATTAAATGTAGAACACTACACAAAGTTATGAGAGCAGTAGCTTCATATGTGCTAATGAGCAAGGTTATGAGAGTAGTAACTTCATGTGTGCTATTGAGCAGGTGTCCACCTTGTAGAGCAACTGTCCTGCATCATGTGGGTTTTAAAAGCACACTCCTGTACACTGCACAGAGATGAAAGCTCCCCGCAAAGCATTGGTCACAATGCATACCAGTTGTTAAGAGATGTGTCCACAGTAAGAAAAGGAAAAGTGCCTTGCTAATTCAAGCACAAAGCAGTTTTCCAAAGATACAATATTTTCTTCTCCTACATCATTTAATACAAATGAGAATTACTGTGCTTGTAGAACAGAAAAGTTGTATGATTTCCTTTGTCTGTAAATGGGTCAAACTCAGAGCGATGGTTACTTCCTTGTGTTATGTAATTTAGGAATCTAAAACATTAAAAAAATTTAGAAGGATACTATCTAAAAAAGAAAGAATACTATTGAAATAACATCTATTTGCAAGAAAAGTTGAGTAATTACCATGATTTAGCACACTTGTATTTATTTGGCTTCTAGCAGTCATATGATGTTTAAAAGGAAATGTTTATAGAAGAACTTTTCACAGTCTTCTATTTTAAAAAAGCTAAAAGACGCTATATGTCTTTGCAGGTCTTAGTGAAAAAATGCCCTACATGTTCCGCAGTTTATTTATACACCAACAGCTGTAGTCAGAACATGAAGATGCTATAAAAGCATCACTCAGTTTTGCATGCACCTGTTGTTAAAGGGAAATCTGAGACAAACAGGCAGTGACTGTAGGGTCCTAAGTGACAGTGGCACACTGGGATAGTGGATCTCTCACAGTGAGAATGTGTTTTCAGTGCAGCTGTGCCAGACATACAGACATCGGTGGTGGAGCGATCCCTCTCTTGGCTATTTTCCAAATCTGAACTCCTTATTCACATAAAGGCAGTTGCCTTAGTCTGATTTGTGTTATTTAAATGTGACACTACAGATAAGGCAATGTACAAAGGAAAAACAAAACTTATTCCTCATAATTTCAGATGCTGAAAATTCTAATATTCACATGCTGGGACCTAGAGAAGCCCTCCTTGGTGAGCCATAACGCAGCAGAGGGCATCCCGTGATGAGAGATGGGCCAGCCCGTTTAGATTTCCCTTCCTTGTCACATTCCCATGATGAAGACACCACCGTTAAAAGCTCAGGGGAGCCTATTTAATTCTCTAAAGCCTTTCTTTGAAATACTACCAGCATATGAATTTTGGGATGGAATTTCTGGTCCAAGAACATGGGGGGGCATATTTAAACAGTAGCAGAAGTTATACATTTCTAGATATAAAAGAGTGAAAAGAAAAAGAAAGAATGAAAGAACAAAAGTGAAAGAAAGAGAAAAATAAAATATTAAATGAAATCTATTTTTCTCTTGCTTTTTGGATCTGTGCTAAGCATAAGTATTTGGCTCTGCAAGGAAAATGCCAAACTTCTCTAATTAACTGTCATTTTCCAAAGACAAGAGAGCGATGCCATCTTTTCGTGATATGCAACTTTCACACTTAAGAAAAGCTCTCATGGGAGAATTAACAGTAAATTCCTTTTGTGATGATACATGTTCAGTTGCTGGAGGACCCTGATCCTTGCTGCATTACTACACTGTTCAAGCTATTTTTCATCCATTTTCAGCAGTAAACCACACTTCATGTATTCATAATTTTACTAGAATATCTCTGTGATACAAAGTAATTGCATTTATCTTGGGGAACTGATATACACACCTGGGGAATCTTAATCATTTCTAAGTGAGGTCTCAAGTAGGACCTCAGAACACTCAGCACCTCAGTAGCTTTAAAAATTATTTTCCATTATTTTTGCTATAAAATAAAATTATAGAGCCAGGCGTGGTGGCGCACGCCTGTAATCCTAGCACTCAGGAGGCTGAGGCAGGAGGATCGGTGCGAGTTCGAGATCAACCTGGGCTACAAAAGTGAGCTCAAGGCCGGCCTGAACTGCATAGTGAGACCCTGTCTCAAAAAGACAAAAATAAATAAATAAAATAGGATAACATAAAATAAAATTATGAGAACATTGATAATATATGAATCCATTGGGCCCTTGTTATTTCCCAAATGCTACTTTGTTCTATGACACGAGAACCACCCACTGCTGTTGGGGCATCTTTAAGGAGGGCGGGAGATACAGACCATGGCTTTTCAGTGCAGTACATAACTGTTTCATCTTGCTTTCTTGTTGACCCCCATTTCTGAACTTCACTTCTCATCCTGTCCTAAGAGTCCTGGGTTTGGTGTGGATGGTTGGCAGCTGGTGTGTGGTGTTTTGACTCCGTGGTAGTGATCTCTGGCACCCAGGGCCAGCCCTTTCCGCATTGAACAGGCATGTAGATAGTGCTCAGCCTTACCTGATAACACATTTGTAACTGAGTATCATGTTTTCAACTTGTACAAAATAGTTAGAATATTCTGTCAAGGTTGTGAGACATTAAAAAACATGGTAAATTAGTGCTTCTATTTTATAAACAAATCTTAAACCACACAAAGAAGCACTGGTGGAAGTAATTTCTAATGGTTTTGTCATGTCCTATATTGCACTATTATCTATCTATCTATCTATCTATCTATCTATCTATCTATCTATCTTGCCCTGAAAAATATTTGCTTAAAACAGGATATATGAATAGGTGGACCAATGTCTTTTTTAAAATATAGAGTATCAGGGAACTGGTAGATAACTATGTGGTCTAATAACCTGCCTCTCAAGTGCTAGGACCGGATTTGCTCCTCTGAACCGCATGCCCTGTCAGCCCCTGAACTCTGGGGACGCTGTGGTGGTCACAGGAGCCAGACAAGGTGGGGCAAGCCTCTTACCCCAGCACTGGGCAAGCTGAGACAGGATGATCACTGAGTCCAAGCTGTGTAGGAAGGCTTTGTACCAAGTAAATAAATGAACAAAAGATTTTCTCATCATACATAATATATATGCAAATATTTAGAAAAGAAATTTCTACTCTGAATAATTTCATATTTTAAAAGTGGTAGTTGGTACAGGATTTTCCTTTAAAAATCAAATGTTTTAATTTTATATTGATCAGTGGAATTACGTCTATATTACCAGAGTTCAAATCCAGGAGCTCGTGCTTGCTAGGTAGGCACTTATGCTGTTGAGCTATCTCCCTAGCCACAGTGAGATAAATTATAAGGTGAATAACGCAGATGTATCTCTTATATTTCTTTCAGTATGTAGATAAAATGTTGTGAAATGAGTGAGAAAATCCCACAAATTTATATTAGTAAATTCTTCGTTGAACAGAAAAAAAAAATTACTAATTTAACCCTATGTTTTGAATCCTTGACATCCCCTGGAGGCTCATGACTTAAGATTTAATCTTCAGTATTATACTTTTTTTTGGCAGTACCAGGGATTGAACTCAGGATCTTACTTGCAGTGCTGTACTATTTGGATGTTGTAAAATCTTTAATAGGTATGATGTTGTGGGAGGTTTTCAAATTATTGAAGGGGATTGGGCAATCTCAGTGTCTTCTTTCTATGTTCTTCCACGTGAGATAAATAATCTTAATCCACTATGCATGGGCACAAGATATGCTAATGCACACAAAGTGAAGCCATCTAATCATGGAGTGAAAGCCATAAAATTATGAGGGAAAAATAAGCATATTCTTTTCATATATTGGCTTACTGTAGGCATTTGTTACAGAGATGGAAAGTGACCAACACATTTGATGTCATTAATTTTAGTATTTTTAAGTTAAAAGAACAGAAGAGCCACTAATTGACACAAAACCTACAAGGACTATAATAGCAAACAGACCCTTTCGGTATGAAATCTGAGCATTTATCTTATTTTTCTATTAACGTCTGGTTCATCAAAACTAGAAATTCTTTCAATTTTTTTCTACTTTTAAAAGCACACACTATTTTTAGAGCAAGTTTAAATTCTTAGTAAAAGAGCACAGAAGCTACATAGATTTCCCACATAGATTTTGCCCCATTTCGTGCAAGGCATCTGCTGTTACCAATAACCCAAGTGAGAGTGGTACAATTGTAGTAGTTGATGAGCTTACAGCAACATCATTGCCTCTCCAGATCCACAACAGGGTGACTTCAGTTTTATACATTTACAAGCTTTAAAAACTTATGATAACATATACCTACCATAAAATATCATATAAAATATCATATAGATAAAATATGTCTACTATAAAATATCATATATTGTATACAATGGCTTAAAAATCTATGTTTTAACTATTACTATTACCCTCTAAAACCCTGCCAATCATGGATCCATTTTCTGTCTCTGTAGTTGTTCCTTTTCCGTGATATCATGTAATAAAACATGTAATAAGCAGCCCCTCATGACAGCTCTTCTCACTTGATAAGATGCTTGCAACTTTCTTCTAAGTTTACATTGTCAGTTAGCTGAATTCTTTTAGCAGTGAACCGTAGTCCATTGTCTCTATGTACTATACCTTTATCCATTCTCCTATTGAAAAACTTTCATTTACCCACACTTTGTGGTTGAGCATAAAGCTTCTATAAATATTCATGTACATAATTTAGTGTAAACATACATTTGCAACTTTTGAGGTAACATACTAAGGAACATATTTGCTGAATCATATGGTAAGAGTATTTTTATTTTCTAAGAAACTACCAATCTGTATGTGTAAGTATCTATGCCACTTGGCATCTCCACCTACAAAAAATGAGCATTATTTTTGTTCAGCATTTGTCCAGCATGTGTTCTGTATTTTGGCCATTCTAATAGCTGGTGGCGTAACTGATTCAACTTTTATGTTTGTGATCTCATATAAAGCAGAGCATGTTTTCTAATAATTACTTGTCATCTACGTATTTCATTTGATGAAGATTTGGTTAACATCTTTGGTCTATTTAATTATGTTGATTGTTTTCTTATATATAAACATTAAGAGAATTTCTGTGTATTTTGAAAAGCAGTTGCTGCACCAAGTAAATCTTTTACACACTTCATTTTGTATCATTTTATGATTTCACTTCTCTTTTTATTCCTTTTATTTTTCTTTCAGAAAGGGGATATTTTTACA
Organism: Myocastor coypus; assembly: GCA_004027025.1. Classification (NCBI taxonomy): domain Eukaryota; kingdom Metazoa; phylum Chordata; class Mammalia; order Rodentia; family Myocastoridae; genus Myocastor; species Myocastor coypus. The sequence continues at coordinate 17,671 of PVJA010003900.1, read as the reverse complement.
CTTACTAAAGCCCAATTAATAAATTTTGTCTTATTTCATACTCTTGGTGTCATATATATGAAATCATTTTATTGAATTTAATAAGAAATAACAATGTGACAGTTTCAAAACACATTAGTAGCACATTTCTAGTATTTGATACAATGCATATTGTTGTCCTCCTAGTAGTTATACAGAGCATAGGGAGCAGACATGATAATTTTTCTAATTATTATTGGTACAAAAAATTTCTTCTCATTGAACTAAGAGAAAGTAGTTGTATACATCATCCAATGTTCCATAATCACAGTGGGCTGTTAGCAAATCTAGAAATGTTGGAAGCTGTTGATTTAAGCCTTTTAAAGCTCAGCATACTAATCTAGCTTTGCATTTTATGCCTTGTGGTTAAATTTTTCTGTGGGGTGGTTAAAGGCAGGTTAAAGCAAGACCTGTATAACAAACCATGAAACTTTTGTATCTCCCAAGTTCAGTCAAATCCCTTCAGGGTTTACTTTGAAACCATGTACAGTGCATTGTAGATTGTTATCAGAGTCAGCTATCTGAATTAGTCACAATCATTGCTTGACCAGTTTGCTCTCCGTGAAAGCCTGAGAGAATGTTTTCTCTCTAGGTGACTCTCCTTAGGTACACTACATATCATCAATCCCTTTCCTCTGAGGCCACATAATCTTCTTGAATAGAAAATTTGGGAAACCACTGAATTATAGGATGCTATAGCACAGGTTCTCTTATTTCCTGAGTCCTCACTGACCTTGAAGGGCTAGAGCCAAAATATTGATTATCTTTGTAGCCTTTCCTTTTCTCCAACTTTTGTTCTGGAAACTTATATTCTTAACCCTCCAGAAGAAAAGCTTAGTGATATTATTACTCTATAACATAGGTACTTGCACTTAACATCACTGTCTTTGAGTATCAAACATCTTAGACTTAACTTGCAATTCGTATTACCTGTCAGTCATTGATATTCTAATAAATCTCTATAGAATGTGATAAAAGCAGTTACACATTTTTACATAAGAACTTAGAAATCTAAGCATATATAAAATTGTAGCCTGCCAGTCCTTTGGTATTTTTCCTAGTCTCTTACTCTTGTTTAATATCATTTTTGTTTTGTTATAAACCAACCATTTACTTGAGAGAAAGAATAGTAGTAACTAAAACTACATTAGAAGGCATAACACAGCGGAATGGAATCAAGGACTTAAAAGTTAAACGGGGAAGTGACTGCAAACAGAAAACATAGGAAACATGGCAGGAGCATAACCATGCACAGGCTCAATTAGATAACAGTCCTAAGAACCTTCAAAAGAGTTTATTATACTGAAGATAGCAATGTGTAACACTAAAACTATGCTTGGAATGGCTGTCATTCTGGTCTTTTAGATATAGATGAAATTGCATTTAGATCTTATTTTAAGAGTTTCATACTGTTTTGTAGGAATTCCATATTCTGTGTTTTGAACTACTTTACTTACTAGATCAATTAATAATAAGACAAAAATTGATTTCACCACTTATTTGTCATCTAGTACTTCTCTTTATATGGCTCTGAGTTTCTGCTAATTGTTTTTCCTTCTCTTTAACGTTATTCTTTTAACCTTTCTTTTATGACCATAAGCCACAAATAACTATTATTGTTATTAACAGAGATATTTTTTATCTGTTCTTCATTTTTGAAGGAAAATTTTACAGGCTGCCACATAATAAGATTTTTCTGTTAAAGATTTTAGCATTACATTCCACTGTGTTTTGCTTGCACAGTAACTGAAGAGTGACAACTAGTTCACATTTTCATTTTCTATAATTAAGGTGTTCTTTCCTCTAGCTTCTTTTCTTTCTTTCTTATAGCATATCAGTGTATATCTGCAGAACAAGATGATTAAATTTACCAAGCAGACACATATGTGTAAACAGACACGCTACTTTTTTCTTTTTGTCCCCTGCTTTTCTATCTCTCCCAGCTTTTCCAACTCTTGCTCCACTTCCTCTTTCCAAAAGCTCTATTTCCGGCTTATTTCCCCTTGAAATTTTTCCCCATCCCTTTCCTTCCTTCTATTTCTTCCCTCCATCTCTCGCTCCATTTCTCATTTGAAAAATATCTCCCTGCTTCCTATCATCCTACCATCCATCATTTATTTCTCTCTTCATTAATATTTTCACCAGCATGGAGATTTCTAGATAAACTATAAATAGGAACTCCATTTGACTCAGCTGTTCCTCTTCTAGGCACTGTCATAAAGGAATTAAAGTTGCAATATTGTAGAGAGATATATGTAGACCCATGTGTACAGTTGTTTGGTCTTAGTTATGGAAATTTTTATTATTGTTGTAAAGACTTTTATTCATATTTTCTCTTTCAATATGTAATATCTTCTGTAGTTATCCCTCAGTTTTTAAATATGAGGTATAATAGAAAAACGCAGTTTGTGTTTAATGGCCACTCTAGACGCACTTCTGAAAGTAGGTCATTGTGAGTGTCCTTATGTGCAACATAGTGACTGCCTTGAGCTTCTAACTCGACCCAGATCTTTGACCTTTCATGATCATTTGACTGAGAGGAAGAGCCAGAACTTGAAAGCGACAATACCTTCAGGAAAACATGGATGAGGAAACACTACTGTTTTAGTTTGATGGAAACACCTGTAAACATGTTGAATCAACTTAGACTCATGTAAGGGAACTTCCAGAACTGCTTCAGTAAGTGGCAAGAATGGTAACAACTGTATTTGAAGTGACAAATGTTTTTATGGGGATTTATAGCAGTGTGTATTTTCCTGAAATAAACTTATTAAGCATTTTCTGTATTTTTGTATGCTGCTTTTGCCTTTCTTTTTCCCTTTGCTTTATGAAAGAGAATTGGAGACTTCTACTGAACTATTCTAATGCTCAGATAGTATTTACTCTAATAATGAGCTCATCAATTCTGTTATTATGGGGCTGGGGAGAAAGCTGCATGTCACAAGTGCCTGCCTAACAAGTGCAAGGTCGTGAGTTTGAACCCCGGTCCCACATTAAAAAAAAATCTGTTATTGTATATTGTAGTTGTCTGGCTTCTAAGGAATGAGCCCAGGACCTTGTGCATGCTAAGCTTGTGCTCTATCACTAAGTTATACTCCCTATCCTTACAAATGTTATAGCATTTTCTTTTGTGGTATGACACTGCATTATGGTTCCTTAGCATTTCCAACTTCCAACTCTCATTACTCACTTGTTCCCTTGTGGAGTTTATTTTGTTCCATAGAGCCATAGCATATTTATTATAGTTTCTTTACTTTTCAATCAATTAATTCCAACACCTCTTCTATATTTTATTCCATGTTTATAGTACTTGATTTCTCTTTCAAATTATTTTTTTATTTTGAAATAACTTTAATTCCAATCAAATATCATGAAATTTTTCTTGGTTTTAAAGTTTATTTTCAAGGAGGGTATGGAGATAGCTCAGGAGAGTAAGCACTTGTCTGACAAGCACAAAGTCCTGAGTTCAATCCTCAGTTCTGAAAAAAAAATATTTTCAAGAGGGAATGTGGGGAAGGTAAGTCTTCCTTAGTCATATAATTGACTCTCAGTCTTCTAGGGAGCCTGCTTGGTAGACTGAAAACTTCCTAAGTGCTTTCAAGTGTGTACCTCTTTGGTAGAATAAGATAACTAAAGTGGGCTGGAATTGTGCCTTTCTTGTCTTTTACATACCAGATGACAGAGAGTTCTAATTGTGTAATTTCCTTCCCTTAGGTAGGTATGATTTTCCAGCAGGTTAGATTCCGCTTTATTTTCTCATGAGGTTGATAACTGTTTAGAAAAGTAGCAAGAGAAGGAGGAGAGCAAGGAGCAGAGAAAAGAATAAAGAAGGTGTAGTGGTTGATACAATGTGTCAGCTTAGCTGGATGACTCAGCAGCCTGGTTCCCTGTTGGTGGGAGCCCCACTCTGGGGTACAATTGGTTGTTCCCTAGAGTGTGACCAGGTCCTGCCTAGCATATGATTGGATTTCTCCCTAGAACGGGATCAAGGGCCCATCCTGGGGTATGATTGGTTCCACCCTAGCGCACAATGAGCCCACGTCAGAATGACTGAGCACAAAAAGACTTTTTAAAGGGCTGAAGGAGGAGTCAACACTTCACTTTGTCCGAGAAGCTTCAGTCTTCGCATTCAGACTGGACTTCATCGTTTGGCTTGCAGAGCAGACTCTTAGGTCTCCAGCTTGGATCTTTCGCCATCTGTCGCAGACTCTTCAGCGTCCACTACAAACACTTCAGTCTTCCATTGCAGACCCATCTGCCGACAGAGACTTACACGGAGTGCTGCAGTGAAGTCCAGACCTCAGAATTGAATTCTTCAGCCTGGAGCGTGCAGACACCCTGTGCGCACTTCCTCCTCCGACTCTGTGGCTGACTATTGTAAGCCAATTGTATAATTTTTTATAGATTGTATATTTTGTGTTAATATCCATTCCTTATATTGTATCTATTCTGTTCCTCTAAGTAAAACCCTGACCAATACAGAAGGGGAAGGAGAAAGAGGAGGATGAGGAAGAGAAAAAGAAGGAGATAGAGATGGACAAGGACAAGAAGAACAAAATATTCTGACGCATCCCCAGGTGTTCAGTTTTTGCCTCCCTCTGCTGGAATGAACACAGGCTTGTGATATTCACTGGGAGTACTTGGAGGAGGTATTGGACATAAAACTCAGGAGAAGTGGAGGCTTGCTATGACTGTCTTGTACAGATTTTAATTTTCAGTTACTTATATTGATGCCATGAGTCAACTACAGTTCAACTTTCCCTACTTCTGTGGGTTTCGGTATCAGTAAATGGTGATACTTCGTATTATCATCTAATTTTATGGGCAATAATTTTATCTGCCATCCTATTTTTTTTTTTACAGAAATAAGAACATTTGTCCACTTTTCAGGTTTTCAATTTTAAAGTAACAACTCTATGTCTCATGTATGTAGAAACAGAAGCCAGAAATTCAAATTCTTGCTTTTATTTTGTCTCTTTTTTGTTTGTTTTTAAAAATTTATTTATATTTATTTATTGGTATTTTAGGGAAGGGTCTACAGGGTATTCATGGACTCATTAATAAATCGGACTTGTAGTGTTTACAACCTTCCCAGAACTGGGATTATAGGCATGAGCCACTATGCCCAGTCTCAGTTGCTATCTCAGTGTGCTCTGGGGGCAGGGTCGGCACTGCCGACTTGGGGATTGAACCCTTGTCCCCTGCACATGCTGGCAGATGCTTTAATCCACTGAGATATTTCACCAGCCCCTTCTTGTTTTATTTTTTATTATTTATTTATTTAATGTAATAGTTTTTCAGAGCTTCATAACTTTCTTGATAATATAGGTATAAATAACTTTAGCAAATAACTTCAGGTCTTAAATTCCCAGTTAATTCTCATGAGGAACACTCACCTAAATTTTCTTTGAGAAGAAATACTGCTTTCATCATAAATTATAGAAATATATAAAAGCATAAAATGGCTGATTACATTTGCAAACTAATATTCAAGTTATTTTAAGTATTGATGTATATTTGAAGCTATATTGTTTGTTTATGTCTGTGTACTTTGCAAAGTAAATATTAGACATTTATGGTAATTTGTTAATGTATGTGCATAATGTTGTGTTATACATTTTTGAAATTTTAATTTTAATGGTTATAGACCATTTTATTGAGTAAATGATGTATACCAATATATTCCCAAATTAAATGTGCATACTTCATATTGTAAGAATTCTATGGTAGGTGTTACTCAATATTGTCTACATTTCTGATAAGATCTTAGTAAACTCTAAGTATTTGTCAGCCTGTGACGATTAACAATTGCAAAATATATTAAAATATTAAAAGCTAAATGTCATGTATGCTATTATTTTATAAGTAAAGCATCATTGAGATATAAATTAAACAAATAGCTATCAGATTATATATAGTTAGATTTTCAGTGAAACAATTTTAAAATTCATTCAAATCATTTGAGTTTTAGCTTAATTTTTTTAGAATTATAATTTTATTACTATGGTTGTATGTGCTGTTACTATGATGATAGATGACAGATGATAGGTAGATAAATAGATAGATAGATAGATAGATAGATAGATAGATAGATAGATGATAGGCAATAGTATATTCTTATGAACAAGTAATATTTACAAATAATAATCATATGCATTTAACACATTATTAAAGGACACAGACTTTACAGAGTGATATCAAGCCCACAGAGTTGAATACTACTTTAACTTATATCCAGAAACTCATGAAATTTGAAAAAAATAACATTTAAATTCCAAGAGCAATTTTGAATTTTGAATACTCACACATGCACAAATTAGTTTTCAATGAAAGTACACTAAATAAAATCAGATATACTCATGGGCAACACACTCACTTTTAAAAAAGAACAAATAGTACCCTTCAAATATTGCTAAGATATTTTACTTCACTTCTTCATTGGTCTATATTTTTTCTAACTAGTAGTCTCTATTAAAAGGCAAGTGCTCCTATGACTTAAAAACTGAACATTCTCCTTAAAGCGATCAATTTAATTGTTGGACTTTAGCAGGTAGTTGGAGTTCCAGTGGTGGAATCATCTGCTCTTGCAGAGGAAGGGACATGGCTGAGCACGGATGCTGAGAGCGGAACCTCTCATTCTTCAAGACCATCCAGTTCTGACCTTGCCCTGAATGACACTGTAGCCAGACAAGAGCTGGAGGGAAATTACACAGTACTGTCATCCCACAAATAGCATCTAATTAATTATCTCCAAATAAATGTTTTATTCTGTGGGAGGAGATGATAACAAGAAAGCAGTAGGAAAGCCCAGCTGTTATTAAGAACTGGTTCTCCATCACTGTTTCTGTTTAGAAAACAACCCACCAAAGGTTAAACGTTTCCCTGTGAATGAACGGATTCAGATTTGGTGAAAGAAGTGACAGAGACTAAGCCCCAAAGTGACCTCTCTGGTTTGACCTTAAATCAGGTGTGAAAAGTGAGTTCCACAAACATCAGTGAGTGTATACTGATTCTGGAGTGTCAGAGGCTAATGGCTGTGATGAAAGGCAGCAAGCAGCTGACAGCATATCATCACAGCAATAAGGAAATGGTACCCAAACATGGTAAAGACAGTTTGAACATTGCCTAAATTTTAGCAATGAAGTGAAATTTGAGCAAGTACCCTGCAATAGATATCTACCAGGACTGCTCACTGATAGCCCTTGCCTTAGATAGATATCTTGTTTTCTATATGAAATGTACTGAGTAACAGAAAAATCCAGGCCCCTATGGCCACCATCTATTAGCAGTTTAGTTTCAAACCAGATATTTCCCACCTCCCCTGGTTTTCACAGAAAAAAAAAAAAAAGTTATATGGGAGACATGTTATATATGTGTTTATTAAAAATAACTAAACTGAAGTTTAAGCCCAAGGAAGAGTTGACAACATTCCTTTTAATATTGTCATAATTTATCCCTATTTTCTATTTATTTATTTATTTATTTACTTACTTACTTACTTACTTATTATGGTTGGCTAAGCCTGCCCCCACCTCCAGGTGGGGCTGGCACAGCATGTGGTGCCCGGGATTGAGCCGTGCTCCCTGAGGTTGTCTAAGCTTTCCTAAGCAGGCACTTGAGACCACTCACCAGCCTTGTCTCTATTACCTAAGTCTCTCATTCCCCATGCTCTCCTAAATTCCTCTGTAGGGTTTTTTCTTGAGAAGTTTGATAAAGTGCCAGAAATATCAGCCTATCCCTGCATCCCCATACTGGAATCAGGATCTTCTAAGTTAACTAAGACATAAGAACTCATGGAATCTTCCAGCTTTATTTGGTACAGAAATGTCCAATTTTAGTGGGTATAAAATTCATTTGAAGAGCAAGAAAAATACAGTGTTGAATATGCGGAAGTGCCGGTGTGACAAGTTTAAGATTGGGCCTTAGATTTGCTCACATGACTGATAAGGATGGTAAAGTCACAGGCTCAGAGATCAAAACTTGAGGAAAACTGAAGAGCTTTCTTTATTATAGCATAAGAGAGTGTATTTTCCATTTAATGATTTTATTGTACATAAGTGTCAGGGTGTACACAATATTTGTAAAACACACAGAGTAAATGTCATCAATTATATAATGTTAACCATTTTATTTAGCAGGATAGAAAATTGGGGAATGATTAATCTATGAAAAATACAGCATTTTTGTTTTGTTTGACATTCTTGTTCTTCAAACAAACATGATTCTTACACACCCAATTAGCCCATTCTGAGTGACGCAACCCATAAAATCATTGAAAGATTGAGTGGTGAAATCAAACAGCAAACATTCAAAGCAACAGTAAGGGACCTTGTGACCTTATGCCTCTGATACTGATTCGCTAGTACTCATCAAAGCATTGGGAAAGAATTTTAAAAGGATATGTAGGAGGTGTGATTTAAAAATATAGGGGCAAAAATATACAATGGCCATTCAAATTTTTAAGATGTGTTACAGGAAAATGCATATTGATGCTTATTTCTCTCAAAATACTTCCCTTCACTTTAGACGTCTTGTCATTTTTGATGCTTTCTAAAGTGGTTTACAGTTTATATTTCCAGAAATTTCTGTCAAATCGCATAATTACAAATGCTCTTCTACTTTATTCACTAGACATAGCACATGTGATGTCTGGCCCTTCTCAATGTGAAAATGAACATGAAAGGTAAATGTTCCCAGATCATAAAAGTAAAGATCTTATGTAAGAATGCTACAAGACCTACACTGTTTCAAAAAAAAATTGCAAGAGAAATGGGCTAAGTTTTTTGAAAGTGAGGAAGTATTTTTTTTTTTCAGTTACATATTTGGTACAGGTTCTCACTACACAGTTCAGACTATTAGTGAGACTCGTTTCAGCCTCCCAGCCCTGGGATTACAGGCATGCACCACCACATCTGGTTTCAGTGGCCATCTCTGAGGACTAAGGCATTGCCTTGCCAACATGCAGTACAGGGGATTTAACCCTGGTCCTTGTGCTTGCCAGGCAGGTTCTTAGATCTCTGGGCTATCTCCCTAGCCCAGGGAAAGTATCTTGAAGGAGAAGAAAGATGATGTGTCTTTTAGCAAGCATTTTTTTTCTTATTACACAATCATCTTTTTTTTAAAATCATACTTTATATCCAAACCTAACTACAGGGCTTTTAAAAAAGATTTAAGATTCTGTGAAAGTAGTTTGCTAATTTAAAATACTATAGATAATGATAACTAAGGAACTTAATAATGAATCCAAGTTCCTTAACATGCAAAACTCATTTTGCTTGTCAAGATTATCTTTGACTAATATGAATGACTACCTTCATCAGACTATAGAGGTTCTTGAACATTACACACGTGTGCTCACTGGCTCTGGCACTTTGTGACATGCATAGTTACTACATAATTGATTTCAGCCTTAGCTGCAAGGGACAATTCATTACAAGTTCTTACTTCACAATGCCACCCCATATCAGCAAGTACCAAATTCCACTCAGTCTACCAAGAAGCTTCTATAATTTCTGAGCTCAGCTGAAACCATGTTTACATGCTATTTGGAAGGTTAGGATAGTTACTACAGAAGAAATACCTCTCATAGAAAGAGTAATGGAAGGGTCAGCCAGATAGCTCAGCAGATTAAAGTATCTGCTTAGGCAGATACAGGGATCGGAGTTTCCATCCCTGGTGTGCCCTGCCAGCCCCATTTCTGGGGCACACTGAGTCAGTGATTAAGACTGGACGTGTTGGTATGCACCTGTAATCCCAGCACTTGGGAAGCTGAAAACAGGAGGATCATTGCAAATTGGATCTTTGTAGTGAGGCCCTGTAGATCCTATACTAAATACACAGAGATAGACAGAGACAGAGACAGAGACAGATAGAGAGAGACAGAGAGAGACAGAGAGAGAGCAAGAGGGAAAGACAGAGAGAGACAGAGACAGAGACACACAGAGAGAGAACCAGAAACAGAGGGAGCACAATGGAGACTGTGCTGAGGCCAGCGCTGACTATTCACCTGCACAGAGCTAATTCTGGAAGATACTCTACATGCTCCTGGACAGATCACTGTTGAGGGAAGCCCATGTTGTTCACATGTGTGCTAATAAATTTTAGCTTTGCTTTTCTCTCTACCCTCAATTTCTCATTCTATTCCCTTATTACTGTTTCTGGAGATAACTTTCTAACTCAATCCATCTTGTTCAAGTCCTGTTCTGAGGTTTTGTTCTCTGCAGAATTATGGAGTAAACATTATGCTATTCAGAAAAAAATGGCAATATGTGTATTCCTTTTTGAGAATACAGTTTTCTGGTGAACATTTGTCTTTCTAAAGATGTGTTCACAAAGGTAAGAGTGCAAAGATATACAAATATTCCAGCTCTTCCTTTAAGAATTAAGCATTTTAAATTAAAAATCCAGGATTTTATCAAAATACAAGAATGAGTAAAGTACATTTTCTTTTGGTTCTAGAATTTGACTCTATCAACTATCCCATGGAAAGGAATTTTGGCAAACAACTTATCTTAAAGCAGTAGTTACCAAATTGTCTAAACACAAACCAAGGACAGCAAAAGAGATCACAACTTCTACTGAACAACCCAATCCAGTCCCCTTCTGCTCCTCTCTCAGACAGAAGATTTCTTTCCTCCAATAAATATACTCTGCTCTTAACCTCCATTGTTCCTGAAATTCATTTCTCAGATTTAGAGAACACACTTATCCAGGTATCTTTCAGGTTGGGAACTTCAGCCCCCTATATCATTTAGTCTTCTACTAGATCCCTGTATGGAGACTCAAAGCTATACACATAACCCAAAATACAAATGCTTGGTGTCTATTAAGGGCCTTTATATAGACCCTCTGGAGAGTATCTCTAACTGCCATCAACAATTATGATCTCTTTCAGCCTGAAGAAGTCAGAGCAGTTGGGGCTGGCAAGATAGCTCAGCAGTCTAAAGCACCTGTGTAGGAAAGCTTAGGCACAGCAGGGACCGGGGTTCGATCTCCAGCATCACAGGTATGCCAACCCCATCCCCAGGAAGGCTGGGCTGGCCATAACATAAATAAATTTAAAAGAAGAAAAAGAAGAAGAAGAAGAAGAAGAAGAAGAAGAAGAAGAAGAAGAAGAAGAAGAAGAAGAAGAAGAAGAAGAAGAAGAAGAAGAAGAAGAAGAAGAAGAAGAAGTCATGGTGGTGACCACTGATGATTTCCTCAGGGCAGTTCTGGTTACTTTAGAGAGGCTAAGTTGTAGGAAGCTGAGTTAGATAGGAATAGTAGAGGCAGTCAGACAGTGTTAGGCTCTCAAAGAACCTAATATTGAAGACAAAAGATCCTGCAGCTGTGGGAGAGACAGACACCTCTGCTGTGGATCAGACCTCAAGACAAAAGAACCACCTTGAGATGGGTGTCAAAGATTCATATTCCCTGAAAAAAGCCAGGAAATCTCACTAACCCAATCTCAGACAGGAAGAGCTCCTGTTCTTTGTTTATGTGTGCTTGCTACCTGACTTGTGACTGACTTCCCCATTTTATTTTTTTAATGAGTAGAACACATTTATTGAGAGAAAGAAAGCTCCTGTCTGAGAGAGAGACAGGAGTGGGGTCCCAAGTGGGTGTCGCCAGACCATTTGATTCATAACCAATTTTTACCTAAGATTACAATCATACTTGCAATCTTACTGGTTGACCATAGTTTTGTCCCACCTTATGAGAGAGTTCCCATGTTTTCTACTTTAGACTCACTTAATCTCATGATTTTGCTCTACAAAAACCCCTGGAAAAGACAAATATTTTGGCAACCCTTTCTGGTCCTCTTTGGTCCTTCTCTCAAACAGAATCTTTCCCTCGTAAATATATTTTAAGGTTAAAAATGGTATTTCTATTTTCTATTTTTACTGTTGTCTTATAACTTTCTCTTTTTATTTTTTATTTATCTATTTATTTTTTTTATTTTGACTTTTTGAGACAGGGTCTCACTGTGCAGTTCAGGCTGGCCTTGAGCTCACTTTTGTAGCCCAGGCTGGTCTCGAACTGACAGCGATCCTCCTGCCTCAGCCTCCGGAGTGCTGGGATTACAGGCGTGCGCCACCACGCCCGGCTAACTTTCTCTTTTTAAAGTACACAATAAACACCCCAAATGCTTGCTCTAGATGTCCTGCTTTCTGGGAAGACAAACTATTTAAAGGGAATAGTTTATACTGATAAAAGAAATGTAAACTTTAGATTGCATGACAGTATCCACAGATGATTCTAAATTTTAAGGTAATGGTTTTGTTTGTTAGATTTGTCTCCTTAACAGTCTGTAGTTTACTGGAACTGATCAAATTGATATAAACAACATCCTGGAAATGATGGAATTTGAAGAAAAAACAGTAATATGTCAGTTGTTAAGAGTGAAGCCACAAGAGGTTGGACAATTAGTAAGTCATCATACATGTCTAAGCATAGAGGTTTGTTTTGGAAAGCAAAAAGCAAACACTGAATGTTCACTTGTCTCCTTAATTTGCTGATAGATGAGCATAATAAGCCACTCAGAGTCATAATATATGAGACTGCTATGCCCTTACAATCATGCAGTTCAGGCAGTTTACGTGGAGCTATTTTCAGTTTCCATCCTTGCTTGATTGTTAATAATGGCAACCAGATTAGTCATGTTGAGAATGATTCTGGGCTTTAGCTTTTACTCCTAAAAGAGATTATTAGCTCTTATAGAGCTGGGCATTAGATTTTGAGAAAAGTATTAATATTTTTAAAATTAAAGGAAGAGAGCTGGGGAGATAGCTCAGCAGAATAAGTGCCTGTCCTGAGTTCAATACCTGGTAGCACTAAAAAAATAAAGGAAAACGGAAGGGGTTAGGAGTCAGCCTAATGGCTCTGATATTTGTGAGCTGACTCCACTCCAAGATAGAGAGGTGCGTAGTAGCTACAGTTCGAGGAGGAAGAGGACAGAAAAAGCAGCAAGAGCACAAGAGGAGAGAGAGCAAGCCTCTTTTCCTTCCTCAAGTAGTAGCAGGCTACCACTTCTGAGGGCAACAGTAGCACTGACCCAATCTCCATACCCTCCTCTTTCACAGGATGAGGATATTTTCCAAGTGAGGACTCTGGCTCCCTGCTCAGTCCTTAGCACTCTAAACTTTGAGTTGACACTATATATCAACCATTATACTGGGACACCTTGGCTGTCATTTGATTTTATTTTTTATTTTTTCTTTATTTTAAAGAATACAAAATAGTGATAGAAACAAAAACATTAGAAATAACGCAAGACTTTACTAAACAAATAGGAATTTTACAATGGTTACTGCATCACATGATACTACCTTTAGAATAATTATTCAGATTACCAGATATAAACATGCAAGATTTGTTTAAAGAAAAAATCAAGTCCAGGAGTGGTGGTGTACAGCCGGAATCCCTGCACTAGGGAGGCAGAAAGCAGGAGGATCACTACTACTCCAAGCTGCATAGTGAGACCCTATAAAAAAAAAAAAAAAGTCTGAAAACATCACCACAAAACAATAGCAACATGAGGCATATAAAGGACACTGACTTTAAGTATAAAGCTTGAATTTTTTTATGTAAACATTTGCATAATCACCATTTTGATTAAGATGTAAAACCCTTGTTGCATTGAAATTCTTCTCAGTCAAAATCTTTAGGTAGTCACAATTCTGATCAATACCATTTTTGATTGGTTTTATTAATTGCTTACCAACATAGAAAAAGAGTCACAGGACGCATTTAGAGACCTTTTAGTTAATGTCAGTTTATATATGCCTTAGCACAATAAGCTATTTGAGAGTCCAATAAATAATTAATAAATAGGAAATTATTTCTCCTTTATGAAGAACATTATTATGGAAACATGGTAAAACCAACTTCTATATCAACCTTTAATAATGTAATTGCCATGTTGATTTTAGATAAGACCAAACTCAAACCTGCATATGAGAAAGCTTTCAAAAATATCAGATATTCTGAAAAAAAAGTCTTACACATACCTAGAAATGTTAGAGAACATGGAATAAATAGCTTTTTAAATTTCAAGCCTCCAAAGACAATTATCAACAAGGAATAAAAGAAAAACTGAAGACCAAAAACCAAAACATTAATTTCCTAATCTATTTGTAGAACATACCTGACATTGGGGAATAAAAGGAGATTGTCTTTCATGAAGAAAGAAATTGAAAACTTCTTTCCAAAAGATACTGAAATTAGGACCAAATCTTGAGGCACTATACAACAAAATGTCTACCTTCAGAGAAAGTGCAGATTAGAAGAACACTTCTGGCAATTAGAGATGACAACAAGTAATACTTTCATCTGAGCCTGCTTCACAAAGAGAAAAACAAAGTCTACTCAAGAATGTGCATATAGCAGTCAAGTTTCTTGGGTTTGCAATATCGACTTGAATAATTTTCATGGTCTTAAAACCATTAACAAAGGAATTAAAATTGAAAAATGGCCTAGCTCCTAAAGGTCTTGCCAAGGACAACCCACATTCCTGCTGAAGGGAAATCTTAAGTGAGGACACACTGAATCAGCGAGCATGAAGCCCTTGCAACAGGGGTTGAAGATCCAAATTTACATTTTGATTTCAAAAATGAGTAAATTGGGGCTATGGAGAGAGCTCAGTAGAAATAGTGCTTGCCTGGCAAGTGCAGGGTCCTGGGTTCAATCCCCAGTACTGCTAAAAACAAAAGAGCAAATCAAGTACATATATATATATATATATATATATATATATATATATATATATATATGCATGTGAATATGTACTCATTTAAAACTTTACATGGTATTTACTTAATTTATACTAGTACAAGACTACTAGTAAAATGGAAGATAGATTTTTTTTCATGAAAAAAACACAAGGCTATTATAAATTAAAAAATAATAATTTAAGAGAAATGGAAAAACATAAAATTATCATGCATACTGTAAGTGCTTTATGATAAAAAAATGCTGAAAATGGTATCCAAATACACAAATTAAAAATGCATGTACCATTGTAGAATTCATGAAAAGCTTAAACTGTTAGATTGCGAGGTACTGAATATTGGATGCCAAACACAGTAAGTAAAAAGAAATTTGTAGCAATAGTACAGTGAATAAAATGCAAACTTAGAAAAGCATGTGTAAATAAGGAAGGTCATAACATTTTGAAATAATTTAAAGCATCAAGATGTAAAGAGAACTTAAGTATCTCTAAAATTATGAGAAAAAGTTCAACCTAGAATTTAACATCCCACCACATTAGTTTTAAGGAATAAATACCAAATGTGTTTTCCAATAAATAAAAAGTGACTAATTCCCCATTCAAAAAACTTTTTTTCTTATATCTGTCTTTGGATTTTGTAGTTTGAATCTTCTTAACTATATAAATGTAACATTTCTGCATACTATATTAGAAAACCAAATCTAATAGTGTACCATGAATATTTAATCCTCTAAACTTAATCTTAAATGACTAAATTTGGCTTATTTCAGAAAAGCTAGAAGAGTATAACTTTAGAAATTATTCAAAACACATCCTTGGTGGAAAATTCTTTTACCGCTGAACTACATACTTCAATTATCTTACAAATAATGCAGGATGGAAATGAATCTACTATCTTTTGTCTATCACAAATAATTATATTTTATACTGAAACACAAATTTACAGCCAAGCATGATAGCACTAATATGTGTTCCAGCATTCTGGAAATTGAGGGCAGGAGGATGGCAAGACTGAACCTAGCTTGGGCAATTTAGCAAGTTAGCAAGATGCTGTCTTAAATAAAACAATAAAAACCCCAAAGGTGACAGTGCAGAGGCCCTAGGTTATATTTCTACTGCTGAAAAATGAAAATTTAAAAAATACATGGATTTATGTACATTCATTTCAAGCATTAAATGAAACATGACAATCAATTGGATTAAGCGATGCCTGGAAGACCAGGAGAGCCTACTTCTGAGGGTGTTTGAGTTACAGAGGTGTGACCTTGAGTACAACCCAAGCACAGTGGATCCTCTTCTGCTGCTGCTCAGCTGCCTTCCTTTCAGTGTGTACACTACTAAACATCTTTGCACCACCATCCTTTTCCACCATGATGTTACTGTTCACAGACTATGGGCTGGATTCACCTTAAAGGAGTCAAATTAAACCTTTCTCCCTTTAAACTGTAAGAATTAGGAGTTGTGTCTCAATGACAAGATAGTTGACTGATACATTTTTTGCTTATGACATATGATGCTATAAGACAATATTACTACAAACGTAGTGACTCCAAAGGAGCATGTATTTATAGACTCATATTTTGTGTGGGTCTTGAAGAACTTCAGCAGATTTTGCAGAATTTCACAAAGCTTCAATACAACTTCTGGCTGAAATGAAACTGCCAGTCTTATTTGAATTTCAGCTGCAGGGAGATTAGCTTCCAGAGGTGGTAATGGTTTTAGTCACCATTTAAGTCCTTTGTGAGTTACTAGAATGATGTTCTCATATCTTTGTGGGGACTCAGCTAGAAACCAAAAATCAATTATCTACCATGTGAGCCTCTATAACATAAGCTGTAGCTCCAAGACTGCCTAATAGTCTCTGAGCGATATGAGCTACAATCTTATTCCACATTACAACACTGGTGGCTTCTCATTACCTTTTAAATATTCTATTGACTGCAATCAAGTCCCAGATTCCATCTCCAGTCAAGAGGAAATTTTACAGTCCATGAATGCAAGTAGATAGGTATATGGAGGGTTGCTTTAGAGTGTGTTTACCACAAAAGTATTTATACATTTAATATATTTTGTACTTACAGTAGAAATTATTTTTGTTTTCCTTCCGTTCTTCCTTCTTTCTTTCTTTCTTTCTTTCTTTCTTTCCTTCCTTCCTTCCTTCCTTCCTTCCTTCCTTCCTTCCTTCCATCCTTCCCTCCCTACCTCTTTCCTCTTTTAACTAGCAGTTATCCTCCAATGAAGCCATACCATAAGTTCTTCTTAAACTTGGGAGTTGCCATCCTAGGTAAGCACAAGTTAGCAGCAGCTGCTTACATCACATATTGCGTCATGTTTCCATGTCATTTCAGTAGAAAATGTTACCAGAAAATTAAAAGTGTGATTTTTAATGATTAAGTAAACCAAATGGACAATGGCATCATTGTAAGAAAAATAAAAAACTCCAACCCAATTGAAAAACACAACACTAAAGATGTACTGCCAATTGATTTGAACCATTAATTAACAAAATAACATTAAAGAATAGGTTTATATGTACACTGAATAAAACTAACTGAAATCAGGCTTATGAGACTGATAATTAAATCTTCTTGTGCATTAGTCTTGACTTTTCTTATTGAACACTGACCAAATAGCTTTTTCAAGGTAAGTCATTATTTATGGCTGTTGCATTGTTCTTGGAGAAAGCTAACTTCTTTTAAAAAACCAGAATTCATTAACTGTGACTATTTTTGCAGGCCTTCTGAAAGTACTCCGAAGTAGATACATTCATTTAAAAAATCACATAATTAGGACATTACTAAGTCTAAGTCATATCTTCTAAGCCATATCTCATAACAGAGATTAAGTTAATTTGTGTTACTTGATTAATTTAACCTGTTTCTAACATAATGGCTTCTCCAACTGTTGTTCTATAAAGTGGACTTTACTTAAAGTTACATACTGACT